>CM074723.1:399291132-399523632 GCA_037306005.1 Rhinophrynus dorsalis | reverse complement strand
CTGTCCCATGCCACACTCCTCTGAGTTCCTTACACCACATTAGGGTGACTGCTCATTACCTGGATGCCCAGCGGTATTCAAGCAACTGATGTCTGTGAGTGACCATCCCCAGCCTCTTGGTGCGATCTGTGCCTCAACCCCAGTTAGCAGCCTCCTATCCACCATGCCAGCCCTACCAGGCTGCTGTTCCACCCTCTGATCTGTTATGTGTAGTGAGCAACCCTGGCCATCCCTCTTTGGTCAGTACATGCAGGGCCCAGCACCAGTGTCCTGTGCTGGGGCTTTTAGTGGCTTCCTCTGCTATTTGGTGAGCTCCAGCACCAGTGTAAGGCAGACAGATAAAGGAGTCTCTATGTGCACTGAGGCTGTTAATGCCCCATGTGATGTGGAGCTATATTAAACTACAAGGTAAAATCCGGGGCAGGATTCAGGAACTTTGGGTGACCCCAACTTGAACTTCACACACATCGAAACTTTCTTAAAGAGACAACACACTCATTTCCTCAGTTCAGCTCAGTCATTCCCTACTACACATGCCCCTCCTGGTATCCTTTTAAAATGTTGCAAACAAAATAACGTGTAACTAATTGGTGCATTAAGCATTTAGCTGTCTAAAACTTTGCTCTATATATCTGCTGCTTGTCCATTTAACAACCTCACAATGATCGCTGCTCCGGGCTCTCATTTAACCCTAATGACATTAATAATAATAATAATATTTGCCTTACCTGCAATATCAGCTTTAAACCTCGCTATACAATACAATAAATTGTGCTCCTTTCACGATCAGATTTGCCTGCTGAGTGCCGCTCCGGACTCTATTTCCCCTCTCCAGGCATGCCCCTTGCTATTCATTTTAATACCTGAAGAGGGAAGAGAGAGTCCGGAGCGGCACTCAGCAGGCAAATCTGATCGTGAAAGGAGCATAAATTATTGTATTGTAGAGCGAAGTTATAGACAGCAAAATGCTTAATGCACCCATTAGTTACACGTTATGAAGCGTCTGGGAAGAGGCGGGGCAGTTATGGCAAGTGAGGAGTAATGCTCCTCTGTGACTCCAGCTCTCCCAGTTCTGACTCACTCGCAGTCACATCTGGCAGCGGCGTGCCAGTGCAGCAGGTGCAGCTAGAATTCACCCCCCCCCGGTCCACCAGACATGATGATAATGACGCAGCATCATAAGGCAAAGAATAAAAAAAACAAAAAAAATCCCAATGACAGGCACCCCTCTGTGGGGTTTCCCTGTAGGCAGATACCTACTCTGCCTTATTATAAATCCGGCCCTGAGGATAGACTAAAAGATCTGAACATGTATAGCTTGGAGGAGAGAACAGAGAGAGAGGATATGATAGAAACATTCAAATACATGAAGGGTTTCAACAAACTGCAGGAGGGAAGTACATTTCAAAGGAGTAAAAATATTACGACAAGAGGCCATAGTCTAAAACTAGAGGGACACAGGTTTAGACATAATGTAAGAAAGTTTTACTTCACTGAGAGGGTAGTAGATAAGTGGAATAGCCTACCAGCAGAAGTTGTAGAAGTTAATACAATGACAGAATTCAATCATGCATGGGATAGACATAAGGTTGTCCTTAACAAAAGAAAAGACCAAGGGCCAAAAAAGGTTTGAAGTTTTTACAGTAGGAAAATGGGCAACTACATGGGCCGAATGGTTCTTATCTGCCGTCAAATTCTATGTTTATATATATATATATATATATATATATTTTTTTTTTTTTTTTTCAAAGTAATGCTGAAAAGTTTTGTTTTTTGTTTTTTTTAGCTAAGATAGTTTTGCCTGCCTGCTTTGGTAATCTACAAAATGTTTTGTAGTAAATATATAACTGGTTAACTGAGTGCATAGAGAGGTCGCATCTATGGAGAAATATGTTGCTAAATCCTTAATGAAATTATCAGCAGCAGTAGTATCCAGGCCTTAATTTGCTCCAACTTTAGATACATCAATTCAACCTACCAAGTTTTCCATTAATCCACATGCACTTTGGTTTGGATACTCTACATCCAAACTGTGACTGGCACTTTGTGTGAAATTTGCCTCATGTACATCCCCCTCAGATAGCTGTGCTGCAAATTTAGTCACGTACATGATGTTTTTTTCAGCTAATCTATGATAAGTGATGATGGAACAGCAGAATGTATCACATATTATTTGTTACCTATTTTTTATATACATGAATGCTAGCGCATCTCCAACATGGTGCTGATATTATCCTATTGCAGTGGTACTCAAGATTTTTTTGCTCAAGGCACCCCTAACGCTCAATATGGAATTTCAGGGGCTCCCCTATTATTTTAGGTCATTTGTCAAGGGTGTAAATAGAGTTGTTCTTGGATGTAATAACTAAAATAAACAAATTGTGCATAGTAATTCCATAAATATAGAACTGTAACTCTACATTCACATTTTCATGAAAGCCTTAAAGGGATAGAAATACTTCATTTTATCTTTATTTTATTTTGTAGACATTAAAAAACATGAAGAAAGATATAAGTCTTATCTCTCAAACCTTTATGGTTTGAGAGATATTCAGAAGCAAAGTTTCCCTTCACTGACTAAAACGGTCAAGTCTGCCATCTAGCTGTCAGATTTGGAATCCGGTCTGGGGACTGGCCGTAGCTCTATAGAAGAGCCGAGATCACGAGTTATAAGAAGAACTACTTCATTCGAATAGTCTACAAAGTGTTCCTGGTTTGCAAGCACACTTTTTAGACCCTTCCAATGAAATAGTTGTTTTCATATCTTGTGATCTCGGCTCTGCTGAAGAGCCAACGTTGATCTGCAGATTGGATTGCAAATCTGACAGCTAGATGGCAGACTTGACTATTTTGGTCAGTGAGTGGAAACTTTGCTTGTGAATATCTCTCAAACCATACAGGTTCGAGAGATAAGACTTATATCGTTCTTCATATTTTTTTTAATGCCTACAAAATAAAATAAAGATAAAACAAAGTATTACTATCCCTTTAAATATAAAATGGGGTACACTAAGTGGATGTCGATGTCATAACAAAGTGTCATGGCACCCTGGTTAAGAAACACTGTCAGCATCTATCTGGCGACCATTAAAACGGTGAGTTTTAAATTAATTGCCTGAATAATTGATATGTATCATGAGTATAGTTTGTATACAATAAATCCTGTACAAGAAATAATACAGAGAGTTTACACTGAAACTAAAATAATACACCTATTTAAAGTGTATTATTATAGTAATACATTTATACAGTAAGTAAAATACATTTTTCTATTAAAAGTCTTTCTTTAAACCATCATGCAGAAAATCACAGCTGACAAATCATTTGAAACAAGTACAATATATATTAATAAGATATCATTTGATTTATTCCAGTTACTTATCTTTTTTCTTAACAGTTACATAATCACCACTCACCAGTTTTTTAATAAAAGATCTACAGTAATACTGAAAGTATGATATATATATATGTGTGTGTGTGTGTGTGGGGGTGCTCTATAATTCAGATGTTACATTACTGACTCCATACTGGCCCATTTACTTTGCTGTAAAATTGTTCAAGTCAAGTGAAATATATGTATACAGTAATAGGTGCAAAAGAGACAGCTGTACAGGTGAAATATGCTTTAATAAAGATCACTTAAAATGTTTATCTTTTTTCAAGCTCACCAAATATTTTACATTCACTGCATTAAGATTTATTAAAATCTTCTGTTTGTAAAATTGAGAACAATACCTAGGTAGAGACTACACTTGTAGCAGATAGATAGATAGATAGATAGATAGATAGATAGATAGATAGATAGATAGGCAAATAGATACTACTGATCGATAGATAGACTTGAACTTTTCCCTGTTTTTGCATCAGCCAATCAAAATGACTCATCCCATTATTAACTCACCTGCTCAAAGGGGAAAATCCTCAAGGTCTGACATGTTTGTGTTCCCTGATGACAGCTTTAAAAACTACTAGTATTGTGTTCTTTCTTTTAGTAGCTTGTACTTACATATATAGTCAATAAAATATTAAATACATTGAATGTTGTCATGATTTTGATTGTTTGTATACACAATGCAGGGAAGTACTCCAAAATAACTGAATATTTTTGAGATTGGTGTGCTGAGTCTGGATCTTAAATGAGAGCCTATGAACATAAAACTGAGCAACAAAAATATATTATAATAAAATAGATTCTACCCTATTTTTCCTCCCTCAGCTTAAAGGCAAAAGACAGAGGGTAAGAATTATTCAACCTTCACCATGGGCATATACATTTAAATCTGGTCATTTGAACCCTACATCAGTATTTACAGCATCTCACCTATAGGTCAAGGGACATAATGGGAGATTGGACATCCCTTTGGGATAACATACTCCCACCTCATAGGGAAGTGGTAAGGGCTACTGTGGTTCATAAACTGTTTTCTTTTCATTTATATTGACATCCCCATCACAAAGCACTGGTATTAGATTATTTCCTGCTTAGTGTACATTATCATTAAGACTTTGCTTCCAAGATCTCAATAAAAAAGTAATCCACAATGGTGTATTAGTGTACAGAGGGTGCAAGCAATCTCCTGCTGCTAAAATAAATTTGTTTTTTTTTTTACTTGGCTGGTTATGGCAATGATCACTGCCCAAAATAACTCTTGCTGTCACATAATCATGGCATGTTTCAGCCAAAAAAACATGAACAGGGAAACAGAAGTCGTAGTCTGGATAGTAATCACTACCATAACCATATAAGGAAAAACTTTTGGTTTACTCTTTTTTTTTTTTTTTTTTTAATCTTTTTGCTATTATTTGGCCCATGTGTGCAATGTCACATACTAAAGCACTCATTCAAACAAACACACATATATGAGCAGATACATTTAAAGAAGTGGACTATTAAATATTTGGCTTTGTGTATGTATCAACATTTCTTTGATTTTGTTTTGAAAAATATATTCTGATTTGTACATTTTCTTGAAACAGCTTTAACATTTTTTCTTTGTTACATATTTTATTAGTGTAAATTGTATTGTATTTCACTCTTTACGTAATTATTTAAACTGGTTTCAAACAACCAGTTAACAGACTGAAAAAACTTATAATAAAAATTATTGAATTAGGCAAAACCTATATATATATATATATATATATTTTTTTTTTTTATTTATTTAAACCATTGCTTCCAATCATGCAAGCAGTACCCGCTTAACGTTAAGACTGCATGTCCCTAATGTAATTTATATTGGATAGACTCATCTTTCTAAGTTGTCATCCTTCTAATAGCAGAGACAGGGCTACACTACACATCTGGTTTTATTATATAAAGCACATAATACTGTATTATATTTTGTCTATTTTGAAATGCTTCTTTAGCAAAATACCATTTTATTCCAGGAGGAAATTTTGTGAAAAAAGCATGGTTTTCCTCTTTCCCATGGGGAAATTTTGCCCACAGAGAAACATGTAGTTTTTCCACCTTTTCTTTAGGAGCACAGAAATATTTTTTGAAAATTCTTCCATTTCGCTTCTACTCAATGAGACAAAACATCCTGCCCATATACTATCTAAACCCATAATTTCCTGCACACTAGTGTGGTGTATTTTAGCAGAAAAGCAGAGTGAAAGGAGACAGAGTGAGAGAGAAAAAAGATGAGGAGTCATTAGAGGGGATAGGTAAAAAGTCCCCACAGGAACATTTGCGGAATATACTTGTTTTTCTGCTTTTCACGCAGGAAAATTTGGCTATACTTTATCACCGGCTCTAGTTTACTTAATATATCTATGACTTTGTGAGACAATCTCTCAACACCCTGCATGAACAAGGTAATGTGCCGATGGTATGAGAACCAGAGGCAAGATTACTGGCTGTCACTTGATGCTGTAAATTAGTGTTATCCACTGGTGGTGGGAGGGAAACTCAGTGAGTAGTTTCTGTCATATAGTCTTATCCACATATTTGTTATCAGGGGAATTTTCTTGCCTTTTGCCGATCACACCACATGCTTGTACAATTCTGGCATAGCTGTCCTGAAAAAATAACTGCGGCTTGGCATATGCCAGTGAGGAGCTACACAACACATCAATTCTCCAAATCCTCGGTTTTTAACCCCTTCCCGACAATGGACGTACATGTATGTCCCGGAAGTCCGGTTCCCCGCGTGGCTGCACGCTGTTAGGGGACTCCGGAATAATTAAAAAAAAATTCTTAGCCGGGCGTTAAATGACGGCTGCGTGTGCGTGGGGCCGGTCACTAAGGGGTTAATAAAAGAATATTGCAGGATTTCCACTTTGAACATCTTATCAACTTTGCCATTCCTCAAGTGGATTTTGGGATTGTTTTTGTTAAATTTTTGATTCCTTCCCAAGAACTCAGTAAGTGTGGGGTGGCAGTACATGGAAAAAGAACCCTGCAATTTTATTGCTTTAACAACATGACTAGAGGAAGTGGTAGACTTGGAGGCATCAAGTATGGGCAATTTATGACTCTTGTCTTCTCCTTCAGCAATCTCAGAGTCGTAATACTCCACTGCAGCAGGAGCCATCTTTGCTATTTGGAATTAAGAAACTCTTGGCACACTCTCTGACACATCAGCACAGCTACTTCTATTATATGACCAGAGCCCCAGGAACTTTTTGGAGTGCTTTTGCTATTAGTTGTGGCACCTCTGACATGTTGGTAGTGTGTCTCCCAGTTAGACCTGTGATAACCTTCAGGTGAGCTCTCATTGAAGAGGTGCCTAGGTGTGAGCCTGTTTTCCCCTTGATCACATGGTTTTTACATAGAAAAAAATATACAACATGTTTAGCTTTTTGATCATGAATGAAGTATCTCCATACTGTAGACTTCATTGACTGAGGATTCCTGAGGGTCTGCTACTATTATTGGTGATAGATGTTGCTGTATTTGTACTACTACTGGGTGTCAAAGGTGCTATACTTCAAACAGCAGCAGGGGCACTCATAAAAGGTTGTGGCTCCTGATAACCTGTGTTGTTGCTGCTGGTTAATCAACACTAGTAATGTGTGGATGAGTGGGACTTGGAAGTGGTGACAATGCTGATGATGACTGACATGATAACTGTGTATTTTTTGGCATCTTTGTTTGTCCAAGGTCAGAACTTCCAATTGTTTTCTTGAACAGTTTTAGACAAGCACAATGGTAGAAGATTGAGCCTTTTCCTTTTAGCTAACTTTTTGGCCATGCCATCATCTCTCTCACTCTCAACTTTATCTATATCTGAAGAAAAGAAGGATGCTGGAGGGATATGTTCTAGATCTTCATCCTCATCATCATCATCAGCCATTAGGTCATCCTCAGCATTACCCACCGCTTCTTCACACTACTTTTATATGCCTCTAGGCTTTCAGTGACTCAAACAAAATCAGATTTATACTTATTAGCAGAGTGATGAGTTCTAGATTACTGTTTAGCTGTTATGCTGCTTATACTATCACAGTTAAGGTCTTCCTTACAATGACAATGGGCAATGAGCAGATTGCAACTTTTCCAAAATATTGCAACTTTTCCAAAATATTATATTGGTCCTGATGATGTAAGCGCTGATTTCCTTTATGTTTTGGTAAGTCTCAGTCTAGAATTATATTTGTTTCCCCATTATATATCACCAGATAATATGAAACTGCTTTTTGTTGTGATAAAAAATAATGGCAATAATAAAATTAATATGACAACATGCTTATTGAAGCAACACTTTAATATCAAGGCCCTGTGTTCCCTAATGTACAAATCACCAAAGAATACAATATAGGGCAATATTTATAATGAATGAGGTTTAACCCTGGGACAAACTAACTGCACCATAAGGAAGAGAATGCAAAATTATCTTTGATTTAAATCAAACAATAATGAATGAGAGATGTAAAAGTTATTCATGTAGCTTAACCTTCCATATATCCTCATATATATGCCTTGAGAATTGTCACCATTAGCTTAATAGCATTGTTTGATCATTGGCGGTGATCTATATACTTGCTCATCATATTAATTATCTTCCACTGTGGTGCAATAATAGCCCAACAGCACTGTTTGATCTTTTAAGAAAATGTATGTACTTACTTAGCATATACAGTATTCTCCCTGTGGAGCAGTTGAATTGTCACCAGTAGCCCAAAACCATTGTTTGATTCTTGCTGATGATGTACTTGCTCAGCAAGCAAATACCATATTCTCTCTTGTAGTGCAGTTGATTTCCCACATAATTACTCCTCTTAGTAATTGTGCATATGACCTATAGTTTATTTTACAACTTAAAGGGATAGTAATATTTCATAATAAAAACAGCTCAAATTAATCATCATAGTATTAGGTCCTTGGAGAGTGTTATTTCAATTCTGTCACAGTTGTAGTTCAGGAGTAATTGAAATATAAAGTATCCCCCTCCCGCCCCTTTTACTGATATAACACTGCTCAGCTCAGAGCAGCAGGGAGGTGCCCAGGTAGATTGAAGAGAGGGACAATCTTCAATTAAGATTAGGGAAAAAGCTGAAAAACCTTTCAAGGGGGAGCAGGGTTTTCATTGCTCTCACAGTAAGAAGATTGTCCCTTGCTGTTATCTGTCTGGTCAAGCAACCAGATTCCACATCTGAAGTGAGCAGTGCTACACTAGGTAAAAGGGGCAGGAGGGGGGATACTTTATCATTCAATTACTCTTGAACTACAACTCTGACAGTATTGATATAACACTCTTTATGGTTAAAATACCATGAAGATTAATTGGAGCTGCTTTTATAGTGAAACATTACTATCCCTTTAAAAATATTTAGTTTTCTTTAGGCACTAGCTCAAAGAACTTATATTTAGTCTGTGGGAAACATGATGTGTGTCTTATTATTAATATAATTCCACCAATCGTTGAAATGCTGATTGATATCATTTAAGTTATATAATTATTTAAAATCTACAGCATACATGCTAACTACACACTGAACTGCTTGAGTCAATCACACATTGCATCTCTATAGTTGAGCATAGTTTAAAATTATTTATGCATAAAGAAGCCAGGTGTGTTTAGAAAATGAGACACAGCTAATCTAAAAGCATGAATGGCTCTCTTTATGTGAAATGCTTACTATGGGTTAGTTATAGCATGAAAAAGTAAACATAGTTAAGGTTCACTGGAAGAGTGAGATTTTCAAGAAACAAAGTTCCCTCTAGATTCTACCAGGATAGAGATCCTATTAAACAGTTCTAGAGCCAATTTATTGCTAGCCCCAGTAAATAGCCTTATACATATTAAATATTTGGTGTAGCTTCTACGTTTGCATATTTACATGATGCATGTTTTTTTCCCATCAATTAACGTATATATTAGACAAAAATAATAAAATATTCAAAATAAAATGGAATGACTGAAAAATGTAGAACGTCTTCAAGAGTAGAAATATAAAGGAGGTATATGCATTTTTTAAAATTAAAATACTATAATTGTTTTCTGCTGCGAAAAACTAAGGATAATTCACTGTGGGATATTTTGCAATGAAAAGTTATTGCAACTCAAAATTTTTAAATTAATCCTTTGTTTGCCAGTGGGGTATGCACCGCATTGCAAAGCAATGCATTGCATACCACTCTGTCACTCAAAGGGTTAAAATGCTATTTACTCTTATGGTCACCAGGTGGATCTTCTCCTATCACTTACTGTGGAGAGTCATCATCTGTGACTGAAGCTCTCCCAAAGAGAACATTATAAAAAAAAGTGTCTTTTGGACATCAGTTGGTGCTGTAGCTAAATCTGTTTAACCCTTTAATGACAAGGGCTGTTTTACACTAGAGGAAAAGGGCAATGCTGGCCTTTTTAGAATGTCATTTTTCGACCATATTTAGTGTACCAACAAATTATATACCGTTTTTAAAGGATAAGTGGGGGCTTTTTTTGATGCCATATTTATATGTATACAACATAGGTTTTCCTGTCATTATTTGAACTCAGTGCATCTGAAAAAATACACCCTGATATATTAATTTACTTGTCCTGAATATGGGAGTATCACATATGTCTAGGATTTTAATCTCTTTTTCCCATTTACAAGATGAGCACCACCATTTCCACGCTGTCATTTTTCGGAATTTGGCATGCGAGGATCATAGCTCAGTTATTACAGTTTCACACCCAAAAAAGTAGACAATATAGGGTAATTTAGCCATAGATTTTTTTGAGCTTTTCATGCCCAATTTTTAAACAGATCTGTTAACAAATTTGTGGAATGATTATTATTAGGATGTGAGACCAGAGGTCTCTTTGTTTCACCCTAAAAGTACCTTCGAACCAATAGCGACTAATCCATCTATCAAGTCTTTCACGCGGTTGATTTCTGGTGATGCTTTAATCTCTCCTACACATATCACACATAATAATCTCAATAATGCAGAAAGACGGGCACTCTCCAATTTAGCTTCTAATCCTACCGGCGGACAAAGGAGGTGCAATTGTTATTTTGGATTATTCTTACTACAGGACAGAAATTTTATCTCAATTAAATGATACAAACACCTATGAAGCACTTATCTCTGATCCAGCTGTGAATTATAAACCTAAAATAGATTCATGTTTGCAACTAGCTCTGACTAATGGTTGGATAGATAAATCTACACACAGTTTCTTATCAGTGGCACACCCGGTGTGCCCGATTCTTTACACACTACCTAAAATCCATAAGGAAGCACAATGTCCACTGGGTCGCCCGATAGTATCTGTGAGAGGTTCACTCTTACAAACTCTATCTCAATACCTTGACTTTTGGATTCAACCCATAGGGAAAGCATTGCCTTCGTATATTCTAGACACCACAGACTTTATCAACAAGATTATGAAGGTGTCACTGATAACTGAAGACATTTTACTAGTAACTACGAACGTTAAGTCACTGTATACCATTATTCCTAAACAAGACGGTATTGACAGCTGCACCAGAGCTCTTCTTAAGTCACTTTCCACCCATAAAAGACCACCTATCGAATTCCTGAGAACACTTCTAACATTTTGCCTATCTTACAACTACTTTAGATTTGAACACAAATATTATTTTCAAATCTCTGGCACTTCCATGGGTTCGAATGTGGCTCCAGCATTTGCAAATATATTTGCACCTCTGTTCACTTCTAATATTGTTTTCTATGGTCGCTACATTGACAACGTGTTTCTGCTATGGAAAGGCAGCCTAGAATCATTTACCCAATTTGCTGCACAATTTAATAAATTGGACAGTCCTGTTAAGTTTTTTTGGCAGGTTGATTCTCAGGCTGTGAACCTCCTAGACCCTTACGGTGTTTCGCGATAATAACCAATTGGGCATTACTAATTTTCAAAAAAGTACTGACAGAAATATGCTTTTACACTATCAAAGTTTTCATCCGAAGCATATTAAATCTGGGGTACCTTATTCCCAATTTTTGAGGATAATTCGGAATAATATTGAACGTGGGAATGCCATTCAACAGGCTAAGGACCTATGCCAACGCTTCTTAGATAGAGGATATTCTTCAGACATTTTCCAAACTGCATATGATAAGGCATTTGCCTTCACACAATCAGACTTACTTCTGTCTAAGATGTCCAAACCCACAATGGACAGATTGGTCTTTTCCTCTAAGTACACTCCTCATAGCACGAATATCAAACAAGCTATCAATCAGAGATGGGACATTATATCTACTGATCCCTCATTGCCTAAGATCTTCAATAAAAAGCCCCTAAACAGTTACAAAAGGGAACAAAATCTGCGCGACAAATTGGTTTTGACGGACCTGATCCATTGTTATAAAAGTGCTTATTCTACCTGGCTTCCTTCTGAGAAAAAAGGATGCTTCAGGTGCACTGGCTGCATTACATGCCACAGCCTTCTAACAGGAGAAAGTTTTAAACATCCACATTCTGGCAAGCAAATTATGATTCACTACCGTCTTACTTGTACCAGCATATATGTTATTTATTTCATTGTGTGTCCATGTAGTTTGTACTACACTGGTAAAACTATTACAACTTTCAAGGAATGCATTGCCAACCGCCGCTCGAGTATTCATTCAGCTTTACTAACTCAACAGAGTGACAAACCTGTAGGCAATCACTTTATTCAAGCTAAACACAGTCTAGCAGACTTAAAATACATGATCATAGATCATCAACCCAAATTGCAACACAATTGGGTGATGACGTTGCTCCATGGGGACACCTTCGATGTCTGCAGGAGAGTGACGTCACCACTTGTCCACGGACCATGCAGGTTAGCCATTTGGTCTATTTAAACCTTCCTCCATTTTGTTTTGATTGTCTTCAGAAAGGTCCTGTGGTAGGAACGAAACGTTGACCTCATTATTGATATTTTGCCATATTAAAAGTTTATCAACCAAGTCCCCCTGGTGCTGCCTTCTTTCCTGTTCTATATATATATATATATATATATATTTATATATGTGTGTATGTATATATCTACCTATATGGGAACAAGTTGTATATAGGCCTGTACTCCCATACTGGATTTCTTAATATGCATTCTTAATATGTGCAATCTTTTTTTAACTCTCTCCCCTCCCATACCATGTCCTGTATTTTTCTTTTCTTTCTCCCCCCCCACTCTGCCTTGCACAGGGTATGTATGACCCTCTGCAAGAAGAGTGTGGATTTTCTCTTGGTCTCTGTCTTATCAGCAGTCCCGCTGTGTTAACCCCAGCAAACAACACAGCTTTCAATTCAGTGTATTAACTGTATCAACTGTGAATTCTGTGTCCTTGTGCTCAGAAATGCTTTAGACTTGAGAAAGGGAGTTAATCCCGAAATCTTGTTAATCCATAATTCTGTTAGTCCAATAAAAATGGTATTACAAGATATTAATTTTGTTTGTTATTTTACACACATATATATATATATATATATATATATATATATATATATATATATATATATTAGTTGAATAGCCCGTTACACCGGCCACAGTGCCACTGCCACCCGGTCGCAGGCCAGTCACGCGCAGTGGAGACAGCCCGCGCCACGACTGATACAGAGCTGGACTCTCCTTCGGAGCGCCCAGCTCTGTATCAGCTGCAGCGCGGGCAGTCTCTACTGTGCATGACTGCAGCATGCGCAGCAGTGTCTACTGTGCATGTCGTGGCGTTACACACGATTTAGCAAATTATTATTAAAATTCAATTTCGGACATTTCTTTTTATTTTCCATTCAGTGGATCCGAATTTTGGACTGGACCTGTTTGACTCAGACGAAATTCATCAATAGTCCGAATTATTCGGCCAAATTTAAAAAAAACTTTAAAATATTCAATACAAATTTTAAAATAAACAAATAAATATAAAAAAACAATAAAACTAAATTAATAATAATAATAAATCTCTAATGAGATAGGAAGGGGCATTTTATAAACCCCTACACACTTATTAACCCTTAATAGGGCAAATATGGGGTGAGTGGCTGCAATGTAACATGGCTGTGTGATACAAATGAATATACAGCAAACACACAAAATAAAGCCCTGTGCTCAAACTCCCACTACTCCTGGGCAGCAGCAATGGCTATAGCATACATCAGACCAAAATACATAGTACAAAAAACAAAGAGTTGTCTGAACTCTGTCCCAAGTCCCTATGCACATTTAAATAATTGGAGGCTTTTAGTTTCACTCCAATGGCCATTTGAATGTAAGCTCATGTGCCGCGCCAAGGCAAACCTCATAGGTGAGTCCATCAGGACAATTAAATTATTTTGACTTACTTTTCTTAAGCTGCACCCATTATGTAACACATTATTACTGTTTTTTTATTTTGTAATTTTTTTAAATAATAAATGAGAATGTATATATGTAAATGACACATCAAATTAAAGCCCTTTATGCCCTTTAAAAAATGGTATATAATATGTGTTTGTGCAATAAATAAGAAAGATAAGAATTATGGTTGAACACACATAGCAAAAATGCCAAAATTGCTTATGTCCTTAACTAGTTAATATCTGCACTTTGCATGCAAAGCGCTTGTTTTATCAGATCTATTTTTAGCAGTATGTAGCAACATTGTAATAGTTTCTGGCGGGAAAGGGGCGTGCCATCTATTTTTAGTAGCATGTAACAACATTGTAATAGTTTCAGGCGGGAAAGCGCCGTCCGAATTTCTGAAATTTACCCCGAAATTTCGGACTAGGTCCGTTTCAGATTCCGAAATTTTTTTGTGGGCGGACCTTGGCTTTTGGAAGGTCCGAATGATGACGAATACGCCTTATTCGTCCGAATTCCCGAAATTGGCAGAACCGAATTGCACAAGTCTAATATATATATATATATATATATATATATATATATATATATATATACACATATATAAAATTATAATTTTTTAACCTAATTCTAACACTAAACCTTATCCTAATTTAACAGTATCTACCCACCATAACCATTTAATTAATTAATTTTAATTAGAAAAATTTAAAAGTGGGGAAATGCTGATTGTACCCACCTAATCATCTCAGTGATCAGATGGGAAAAAGTGCTTTTTTCAGTTTCATTTAATAAATACAATGTTTTACACTGTGGCAGGTTTTTCTGATCCTTGTCTGTGTCTCTCTTCCTCACGATGTGTGTTTACAAATATTGACTCTGTTATATTGTTACTTAGCACATGTGATTCATTGTATCAGTGATCACATGTGCTGAAGGTATAGATTGGTTTAAACAAACTGGTCTGGTCCAGGAGCAGTTAGCAACAGCTTCTCCCATTGTCTATCCTTCATCGTGCTCTGAGATGTGCTGGGAGGTTTAACCTATGACATGCCATAACTTTCAACCGTTCTTAAAAGACATAATTGTGTGACAATCCTGGCATGTCATTTGTTGCTAAAGGGTTAAAAATGATTGAACTGTAATAACTTTCAAACAAAAAATCTTAATGCAGTGGTGGCCCCATTTTTTTACCCAGCAGAAAAAACAAATGTGTTTCATAAAGTTTACTACTCCTTCCAATGTGTTGTTTTATAAAGTTTAAGTAAAAACATATTGTGTCAACAAACAAGAATCCTATATTATAATTCGCTAAGGATGTTTGTCAGAAGCCGTTATGCGCAGTAGAGACGGCTGCGCACGCTGCAGTCATGCACAGTACAGGCTGCCTGCGCCACGGCTAATACGGAGCAGGGTGCCCCGAATTCACACTGGAGTCCTCTCTGTGCCAATTGGTCCCAGAAAGGTGCCCAGAGAGTACTACGGTCTGAATTAGGAGAGCCCTGACCCATATCAGCCGTGGTGCAGGCAGTCAGTATTGCACATGACTGCAGCACCGCCAGTGTTGGCCCGTGTACATGGGCTTTAAAACTAGTAGGATATAAATATATAACTATTTTAATCTAGAGAGGTATCCAGTGCATTGCAATGCAGGAGGCTTGGATATAGCTCCTGGGTTCATGAATCATAAGCAAACAACAGACTCCAGGACTTTTCATAGGCTTAGGGAGGGGTAGTAACAAAAAGTCAAGCCCTCCTCTTCTACTAAAGCATTGGTATAACACCTAGTATCATTGTGCTGATTCCAGTAATGAATTGTTCCAAAGTATGATAAAAAAAATTTCTGTAAACAAAAACGTCAGATCACAAGTGATTTATTTAACTTATGGATATGTGCTATCTTCTGTGCCATTACGGCCTGTACAGGTCTTCAGAATATATTGGCATTTAATAAAATATAATAATAATAATATGCAATGCTAGCCAATGAGAGTGCCAATGAGAGCACTCCAGCTTACATGGAGAAATCCTTCGTAATCAGAGGAGGTCGGATTGAGACGATACGTGTAGAAGGAATCATAGAAAGAGTGACAGACTGCAGTGCAGAGATGTAACCACAATTTGTCTGGAAGTAAGGCCCCAGATCATTTTTAAATTTAGCCATACGAAGAAATTAAAACAACTATTCAAGCTTATTGCTATATGAAGTTAATTATGAGCCAAACATGTATATGGGTGATAGTTCCCCTTTAAAGCAACCGGGGCCAACTACTAAAATGGGAACAGCCTTTACATTGTTAATTTGAAAGAACTGCTCTTTTCAGTTCTTTCAGTTTAATATGCCTCAAATGTATTGTATTCTGCAAAATGCTTGGACTACAAATTAAAGAACATTTCCATACAACTTGTAATTATTATTTTATCATCATTTTCCTCTAGTTTTTTTTGTTACTAACATGTGATAGTTTACACACTATGTTATGATCACTGTCATTTATTTACAATGTGCAATCAACATTACAGTGGAAAATCATGACACTATACAATAATTTCATTTATCAAAATACCTGGATCAAAACAGGTGGAGAAAACAACTTCGGATTTATGAAAAAAGAGAAAAGTCACTTGATGCTGACATATAGTAGGATACATTTTTAATGCTTAGAATTTAGTAGTAGCCATGTTAAATCCAACTGTCTATACTACATGTATCTAGAAGGTTCATATATGTCAGTGTCTTAGAAAAATTGTTGCTGATGAACTAATTCCACTTTTAAATTGGTCTTGTGGCTTTTGGCAAGCATCTATTTTGATAATTGAAGAGTCCAGCTTTAGCATCAGTATAACACTGTGCCTAACAAGCCCTCAGTGGTTACTAACTGTGTTCTAATTCAAGTTCTTGAACAAAATGTTACAAACCTGATTTGTACTTTACTTCACAGTAAGATGCTATATGAGCTGAATAAATTTGTGAATACTAAATACTAGATTGTTTATGATGATAGTCAATTTAACATATTGTAAACTCTAATATATATGTGTGTGTGTGCGTGTATTGTATTGTATAAATATGTGTGTGTGCGTGTAATTATTTTATCCAGGGAGAAAGGATTGAACACAAATTGTGTTTATAATTTTCAGATTTGCTATTCATGTAGATTGTTGCTGGAGTTAAATGGGGTTTTTTTTTCAGTTTTTTATTAGATGCTAGTAACAAGGTAACTCTTTGAATGCTAGAGAGGTCTCCTCTCGAGCACACACACACAAATATATATATATATATCCATATATATATATATATATATATATATATATATATATATATATATATATATATATATATTTTTTATATATTTATTTTATAAGGGGGTTTTGTCAAGGATACAGAAAGGTGTGCAAATAGGCCTCTAAATACCCACACTACCTAACAAATGGCACCAGATGATGTCACAGTAACAAAAGGTAGAGAAAATAAGTGATTGATGTGATTGATGATTGATGTGTTTAGACCTACAGAATTTACATGAAATAAATACTGAAAAGTGACATAACCATGGAAATTCAAGTACCAAATATCACATCTGTATATAGAATAGCAACTAATATCCAGTTTATAAAGAGAGAGAGAGAGCGCAAAAGAGAGAGCGAGAGAGACAGACAGTAAAAAGAGCAATGATTGACTGATCTCACTTGAAGACAACTTATATATTTATCAGTTTTAAGTAGCATTTGCTATACTTGAAGGTAAGAGTTGTAAACGTCCCCCTTAGGTAAAGGATGAATTTGTTTGCTCTCTAGACTAGAGAAAGGTAGGACAATACTATTTTAGTTTTGAGATTATTTATAGATAAAGATCTGTGGTTGTAACATATAGCTATAGTCACATGACAATTACAAAATTTTGGCACTATCACATGTTCAAATCATATTTGTTCCTATTTGCTCAATGAGCTGTGGTCCACCTGCAAGCAGATTGCAAGAGAATGTGTATGTGTAAGTAATATTTTCTTAGGAGCATGTGTCTTTGACATTAATCATAATCATCATCAATTAATATACATTAGGCTATTACTAATAACACCATAGCAGTTTAGAAACAGAAATTAAATAATTGTGTTATAAAATGTTAACTTAAATTTTACCCTCAATAGTTTAAAAATAAGCATCAATTCACTCACATACATTGTTGAAATAAATTGAGCTTATATTATAGACTGTCAGTCTGAGATTTTACATGTGGAGATTTGCTAGACTTTTTTTTAACAAACATAAATTATTTCTGGATTTAAGGTCTCATGGGATAAACATTAGTCTATTCTAAAAATAAAGCTGAACTAACTAAATGGGCAAATTAAATGGGTCAATTGGTTGCTATGTACAGTCAAATTCTATGTTTCTGTTTGTTTGATTGTTTCTATGGAAGAAAAAAAATATATAATTTCTTTAAAATATTCTCATATATGTTTTTGACATTTTCATTTAAGTTGTGTCTGCATGTGTGTGCACATGTATTTACATGCACATGCACATACATGCAAACACATGCAGTGCATACACTGTATGCACATGTGTGCATTGCCAAAATAGCCAGAGATTTTCTAGGTTTTCATTGCTTTTCCCAACTTTGCATATGCAAGAGACAATGAATGGGATAGGATGTAAGTGTACAGCAGGTCTTATTTGTTTCATAAAAACCATCATGGCTGCCATTACATTATAGAAGAATGGCCCTTAATGCAACCTTTTGTGGCTATAGAGAGTTTAAAAAAGGCTGTGACCCCAACAGGCCTCCAAGTGTTCCTAAACCCTTTGAGGCCAGAGGGGTATGGAATGCATTGCGTTGCAATGCATTCTGTACCCTTCTGTCACTCAAAGAGTTAATACAAACCCCAGTTAACTTCTCTGATGCCATTAAATTTGCAACCAGAGACGCCATATTGAGTTATTTACCGTTCAAGAAATGGTTGCCCAGACTAATTCCTCTACTCCCCCACTGGAAAAAGAAGTTAAACAATGAATATGGGGTCCCTTATTAATCTAAAAAATATCCAATAGAGGATTATGGTATTGCTACCTCTAAGGGAGAGATAAAAAAAAAAAAACAAGGAAGAAATCCTAAGATCCCTCCCATCCCTAATGTAAATGGGTGCATTTATAGTGTTGGGTTCCAGCATTGTCCTCATCTCCCGGGTGTTCAATAATAAAATAAAAATAATAAATTAAAAATAATAGAAATACATTCTAAAAACCCAGCCACCACTTAAAGGGATAGTAATGTTTCATAATAAAAGCAGCTCTAATTAATCATCATAGTATTTGGACTTTGGAGAGTGTTATTTCAATTCTGTCAGAGTTGTAGTTCCAGAGTAATTCAATGACAAAGTGTCCCCTTCCCTCCCCTTTTACTGATGTCACACTGTTCAGCTAGAGCAGAAGGGAGGTGCCCAGGTAGACTGCAGAGAGGGACAATGTTCAATTAAGATAAGGGAAAACCTGAAAAGCTTGTCAAGGGGGGCAGGGCTTTCATTGTTTTCATACAAAGAAGTTTGTCCCCTGCTGTTATCTGTCTGGTCTTACAACCAGATTCACATCTGAGAAGAGATTGCTTACACTAGGTAAAAGGGGCGGGAGGTGGAAACTTTGCTTGTGAATATCTCATAAACCATAAAGGTTTGAGAGATAAGACTTATATCATTCTTCATGTTTTTTTAATGCCTACAAAATAAAATAAAGTTGAAACAAAGTATTACTATCCCTTTAAGGCTCTTCTATATTGTAAAAATATTCAACCCACTCCCTTCACCTATCCTTAATGGGCCTAAGATGAGGCACAGAATAAGAGATGAAAGGGATAGGGTTATATACAGTCCCATCCCTGTTTAAATATTTTCCCGTATTCTGTTTGGCTGGGAGGTGGGGTTATGCAGTATATGCCCTGAAGTAAATTGGGGGAGATTCATTAAGCAGTGATAAAGTGGAGATGATTTCTCCAGTTTATTACTTCTCCAGTTCCTGTGTTATTCTAAGGACCCTATGCACTAAGATTTTTTCAGCTTTGGAGATCTTAGTGCATAGGCTCTATAGAATAACATAGGAACTGGAGAAGTGATAAACTGGAGAAGCCATCTTTACTTTATAACCTCTTTATTACCGCCTAGTGAATCTCCCCCCTTGTTTTCCAGTCAATCAAAAGACAGTGTAAGTGATCATCCATAAATAATACATGACTGATTCCTCTAGCCAATCAGCAGCTGGTGAAAAGTGTCACTTACTGTGTATGTATGACTCCTTATTTTCTCTTATATGTTGGAAGGGAAGGGTACTATAGATATTGTACATAAGCCAGTTCTTGTTTAGCTATTATTCATTGTCTTTGAAAATAACTAGCTGGAATACATTTCCTGACGGAAAGAAATGTAGGATTTAACTAGAAAATGATACATTTTCTGTATACTTGTTTAAGCATTAACAACAGTATGTGGGTTAATTTTTCTTACACTGTTTTTAACTAACTATTTTATATTGTATGATTTATCACATAATTTATCTTAAGTGCAAAGCAATATATATATATATATATATATATATATATATATATATATATATATATATATATATTATATTGCTTACAGCTAAAAAATAAATAACGTACAATACTTCTAAGTGAAATGAATCAAAGGTCTGTAAAAATGGAATGCTTGTTTGGTAGATTCTGGCAGAAATGTAAATAGCACTTCAGCTTTTCTCCGCCATTAAGGCCTAAATGTCCTAGAAAGTAAATCAATATTTTCATTCAGTCTTCTGGCTATTGTCTGGCCAGTTGTTATGGATTTTTGCAAGCTTACTACACATCTTGAGGCTTACCTATAATCCAATAGGAATTATAATAAGTTTGTTACATGGTTCAGTTCTTCTGTGTAAGTGGACCATATCCATCAGTAGTACTTGATAAAGTTAAAAAATGATGACATTTAATTCAACCTTTTGCCAGTAATAATGTGAGCCTATAAACTGCATAATAGGCAGTGCACTGAGAAGCCTATTTAACCCCTTTAATACTAGGGAGGTCTCCTGCATTGTTTCTCAATATGTTGAGACTTCTACAATTCAAGGGGTAAAAAAGACCTAAATCAAACTGATGGTTTGATAAATGTAGTATGTAATATTCAATAGAATAAATTAACACAATCCGCATTGCTTTTACAGTATTTGACTGGGAGATTACCTTTATTATCCTATTAATTAAATGTTAAAAAGATTATAATCTATTCCATATCGTCATTAGCTATGCTTTCATTTGTTGCAATTGATTTAAAATGGATGCTAAAAAAATGTGTTTGAAATGCTTCAGTAATTTGCAACATGCTTTTAGTTACTATAAATATATTTTATATATTATTATATTTTATCTATGAGCTATACAAAGATCAAGGTCTTTATTTATTATTATTATTATGATACTAAGAATTACCTTTGAGGCTGATACATTTTATTTTTTACTATTGCTTTTCATATATGTTTGACTCACTTGGAATAAATGCCATATGAGGTATAAATATTTAGTAGTATATGATAAGCAGGGATTGGCCAAAAAAATATATATTTTTCCTGTCTGAATTTCTACTGTTTGGGAAAAAAAATTCAGTCCACATTCAATTTAAAGGGGTAGATCAGTTTTTCAAAATTTATTTCAGTGGGCTTAGCCTTCATGTAATGTCTCAAAGAACACAAATACCAGAAAATTGTTAGTAGAATCGACTCTTTCCTCCACATTCTTCACAAAAAAATAAAATATCTGGCTAAATGGCTATCTCTTATGTCATCAGAATGAAAGATGTAGTAATCATTATTACAAACACTGTCACAGTAGGTTAAGTAGTAGTAGTTATATGGTCTCATGCCCATTTTGTTGTATTCTACTAATAATGGAAACAAATTGCTCTTTAAAGTGATAGCAACCTTGAATTTTGACTTTACATATCCTGACAGTGCAGGATATGTTAAGTCAAATTGCCTTTGTTTTTTCACTTTCACATATTTTATTTACAGTTGTATGTCCCTGACACTGATCTCCCTGGATCTGTTTCCAGGAACTGTGAAAGAAGGAATAGTGATACAATGTTTAAAATGATGCAATATAAAAATATAGTCATACAGTGTAGAAAAGACTGCCTCCCATCAATTAAGTGACATAGCATACAAAGCACTCAGAGCTATAGGAATAGAGTTACATTACATCATTATCGTTGTTTTCACTGAACTGACCAGAAAGCTCACACACAAAGATCAGGCACATAGAAGTGTAAAAAAGTATAGACAACTTGACTTATATTATGCCCTATCATTATAAACATGATTTGTTAACAAATGTCATCAATTGAAATATGTTACACTCTATCTGTTGAGTAAAATGCAAAATGTGTATTACAAAAATACCTTCAGCAGCTTCGTTGACAAAACCTACTGTATCTGTCCCTGACTCTCACTTTAGTTCCCTTTTACTGGTCCTTCGAGGTCTTTCATTAATCACAGTGAAGATGTACTAAGAAATGGAGCAATTCTGGATCAAATCAGAAGCATCAGAGCAATAAAAGAAAAATGTGAAAAATGCATATTTTGAAAATGCTGGAGATCGCTGTAACATCCAAGAGGTTAAACACCATATTTAAATCAAATGAAATGTTTATATTGCAGATGCAGATGGTTTGCCCCAGAATTTTCCATATTATATCAGCATCACTATCGTTAAAGCATAGAATTAAATATAGATAATAAGATGATTATAACCGTTGATGCTGTAATTTAGGTTCTGAAGGTGCCCCCACTCTGATAATTACCCTGTGCATTGCCTCCCCCCAAAAAAAAAATCCTAAAGATTTTAGTTACTTTGACTGTGAAGGTTTATATTATTGGACTTATTTTATATACAGACTAATCTATCGTGTAGTCATTTGGGCATTTGGGCAAAATAATACAATCGAATTCAGCAGAAATGTGTTGAGGATGTTTGGCTTAATGAAAATAAATTGGGAAATAAACATGAAATAACAGGGAATTGTGAGTAGAACTTTTATTTTGTCATGTTAGCTTAATGTGAAACCATCAAAAATAACAACTCTTGCTAGAAAAAAGAAATTGGTATCTGATACAATCCAATAATATTAGAAGGACAGTATAAACCTGAGTTGATAACCAATTAAGAAAAGGGGGTGAATGTATGAATGTGCCAGTGACGTAAGTCTCCAGTGACAGGGTCTGTGCTTCATGGTATGTGCTACAGCATATGATCACATGAATGCATTCCGGCTAGAGCACTCTACCATTGTTAGGACTTTGATACCAACAGGTCCCTTACACCTGCCCCATATGTGCAGAAGATTAGTGTAAATTCCCTCTGTTTTTTCTATGTCAAGTTTTTTTTTTCATAGTGTTAAACAAAACATAAACAAAAGAAATGCCTCCAAAATTTGGAGAGCTGCACTAAAATGCCCCTAAAGTGCCCTTTGCCCTCCCTTTGTGCAAAAGGCACTAAGGTGGCAAATCTGTCACGGGGTAACTGAAGAATAACAACACTGACAAGTACAGATACAGTAAAATCAATATCTTTATTAAAATAAGAACAGAATAAATACAAATAGCACTTCCCCAACCCTCACAGGACCAGGTGTGAAGACAGCGCCTAAGCACTTCCCTAACCCTCACTAGCCAGGTATGGAGACAGCACAGTATGCAATAGTAGTAAGGATAGCAGTAGCTACTAGTGCAGGAGAAGCTGAAATGCCCAGGCAAAATGAAAGATATTCCCCTAGAACGCTAGGGTAGTGCAAGGCAACAGAGACAGGCAATGGTGACTGAGCTCCCTAGAACACTAGGGTAAGCCTACAGGCAATGGTGACTGAGCTCCTTAGAACAGTGCCCACGGAAGGCAATCATGGGCACAGTGATAAACTCATATAATCGTATTCATATTTTCACTCAAAAGAGAAGTTTTTTTTTGTCTAAAAAGAATTCAAATAATGGTGGTCAACTGGTTATCTGGGAATTATCCAGCAAAACAAAAATAGGGTTGGCATTAACTGGAGCTGGAGGGGAGGAGCACTAGTATGGTAACTCTTCCGTAGAACTGACAGAGAGTGCCATCACAGGGTAACAAGGACATTATAGGGCACTGTGATCAACGGGACCACGCTGGGTGCTACGAAGAAATGAACGCTATGGTGCCCACACCTATCAACAATAGTAGTAAACCCAATTCTTGAGAGAAGCAAAGCAGCTCTCTACAAAACAATATTTTTTTCCGTTTGCTATGGGGCAGTTCTCTGATGTGTAGTAAGTGGTTTGATTTTGGAAAGCCACATAGCCCTTCTCACCACCAAAGTAAATTTAAAAAGTATTCATCTCCACACATGATGAGCTATGGGCCCTTGAATTCCTTTGTAGCTAAGAGTGAATCACCTAACACCTCACTGAGTTATTCTGCAGGAATCCTAGCATATTATTGAGTCAAACCCGTGTTTATTTTACATCAGCTGATAAAAAGTCTCTTCACTTTTTCATTTTATAGGGTTGCCATTAAGGGTGCTCAAAAAGTCCTGCTATGATCCCACATGGTTTTCTGCTTTTTCACTTGAACATATGCCCTCAAGAAACCCTTTAAAATGTTCTCCTTTTTCGCCTATCCCAAAAATGTTTTCACAGTTTTTTTCTATGGCTACAAACTTCCCGCCTGTATACTTTGCATTTACAAGCCAAAAATGTGACATTTCCAGGAAGTAAAACAGAAAATGAAGCAGATAGAGAGAGTGTTAGGTAATTTTCTAGCTATTTATTTAGCTAAATAAAGGCAGCAGATGTTCATAGTGTGTGCTATCACACAGTATCACTATGAGCACTTGGCTGAAAAAGAAAAGGAGGAGCTGGAAGGACAGTGATGCGCTCAGTGAGACAGGGGAGGAGGAGGAGGAAGTGAGCACTAACATCATCGAAGGGTATAGGAGTACTGATTTCCCAGACCCAATGATGCCCAATCCCCCTAGATTGTCCCTTGGTATCTGGGCAAAAATTGTGACCCAAGCAGAACTGGGTAGCAGTGTGAGCAGCACAAGTCATCTGCCTGTGACTGCTACTACTATTGCCAGTGTACATTCTGATAATAAGGAGGAGGAGGAGGACATGAGGGCAAGTGTGACATCAGAGGACCCTAAGTCACACTTGCCATCTGCAAGCAGTCCCACTACTATGGCCATAAAATAGTTAAAGAGTGGTGGTGGTGAGGGAAGGGCTAGTGGTGATGGTAATTATGATGAAACAGCTGGTGGTGGGACTAGAGAAACTGTTGATCCTCCTAATGCTGAGATAATAGGGAAAGTAATGATGATGATGATGATCAGACAGCTAGTGGTCAAGGGAGCCCACAACATCCCCTGATGTGTCCACAGTGGGAATGGTGTCCAACAGCAGTGGGGTCCAACAGCAATTACCTGCAAAAATGTTGATCCTAGTTCTAGTGCAGATTCTGAGGCAGCAGCAGCAGCATCCTCTGCCCCAGTCAGTGAAGTGTATTGTGGAGAATAAGAAAGAGGCCATTCTTCTCCACCTTTCCCCTCCCAGCCCAAGTTCATGGATATGGGATTTTTTTACTTGGGGCAAGCACAGTAACTTCAAACTGTGAAATGTATTTTCAGCCTTAGTTTAGACTTTGTTCAGGGCAATCAGGTAGTGTATAAGCTCAAAAATGAATACCCTCACCAGCTCTATTTTGGAAGAACACTGATTTGGTTGACATAGTGATAGAAATGCTTTCTTAAAATATTATAGAGACACATCAAATATAAACAGTGCCTGGATAACCATCACATTAGAGTACTTAATAACCTGTTGTTATGTATCAGACTGATGTAGAGAGGATCCCTACCTAGGTAAGTATTTCCAAAAACAATGTAAGAGCCACTAATTAATTTACATATAGCTAACCTTTAAATTGTTTTTGATTTGCATGGTGTAAGTTAAAATATTTTCTGTACAAAGTAATAGTAGGTAGCCTAGGGTTGAAGTCATATGATGAGTGAGGGTGCATTTATGAGCATATCTAACACTAATAGAGATACATGCCTACAAATGCATGATGAAATTGGTCTTAGTGCTATGATCAAGCTCCCAAAGCACAAAATCCTCTCACTAAGAATTAAACTAAGGCCCAGGTTCATTGTCCTTTCATCTGTATCTTTTTTATGCTTTTTACCTTGAATAAGTTTCACTATCAGGTTCTGTTGTAATGTGGGTGGAGGAGAGACCTCGGTGGCTTGACCTTCCAGATCACTTTCAAATGCATCATGAATTTCAGTGTTTTTCAACAGACAAACCAACAGATCATATTTTCAGGATACGTCACCGTGAGTTATGTTACTGGCTCATTTTTGTAAGTGATCTCCTTAAAATCTGAATTATTGCCATGTTCCTAGTAGTAATGCGGAGAAAAGTACCATTTTCTTTTCATGGGAAATTTCAAAAGAACATTTTATTTTTTTCATAGAAATCCCAATGCATAGAAAAGACATTAAATGTCATCATTTCCACTACCACCATTGAAATTCCTGAGGAATTGTGGCAATTTCTGCCTATATACTTGTCACAGCCTACCTCAGATCCAGCAATGCCGCCTTGGTTGAAGCAGAGTGTGGATGGCTCGAAATGACGCTTCGGCATTATCCCATGCCTCACTCCGAGGATTGGGCCTGGGTGCTCTTGATGTCTGTAGCGGTCACTCGTGTCCTCTGGCTAGGTGGTTCAGCAGCTCTAGATGACGCATGATGGGTGCAGGCACTTGACGCATCTCGGCTAGATGCGTCAATTACAGGCGCGAGTCTGCGCTATGATGCAGGCCTCAATTTTATACAGGAAGATCTGGTCAGTCTTCTCTTTTCTACTTTCTGACTCTTGGTATTTAAGGGAACTGGATTTCTATACAGTTACCCTTACATTGATGTCCATTTCAGTTGTGTTTAGCTTGTTCCTGATTTCTTGTGTATGACCCAGGCTTGTCTGACCATCCATCCTGGTGCTGATCTGTGGCTCTGACTCTTCTCTGTGCGCTTCCTATTTGTTTGGACATCCAATCTGGTGCAGACCTGTGGCTCTGGCTGACTATCCACTCCGTGTATGACCCTGGCTTATCTGACTATCCAATCTGGTGCTGACCTGAGGATCTGTCCAGCTACCCTCTGTGTTGTCTCCTGTTTAGTGGACATCTTATCTGGTGCAGACCTGTGGCTCTGGTAGACTCTAGCATTACTGACTGCAGGCGTGAGTTAGTAGTCTCCCTTGTTGCCTTCCCTTTTGGGAGACAGCCTTCTTCTGACTGACTGTTGGCATGAGTCAGTCTTCTCCCTGGTCACCATCATTAGGGGAGAACGTTCGGGTCTACGCTTGGCCTTCTAGCGTATGAGACTACCATTGGTTTCGGTCTAGTCTCTGCAGTTTGGGAACTTGGAGGTAGCCTCCTATTTCTGATAGAGTCCCTGTCTCTTGGGTTACCCTCTGCTTCTTCCTGAGACTATATATATGTATACATATTGCTATTCTATACAATTTCTAATAAAGGTGATTTTTACTATACAGTCTGACTCTTGTCTTGCTTGCAAACCGTGACAATACTATGGCTGTAAGAACTTCCACTGCAACTTCTCACCGTATTTTATGTATATTTTATATAGCATCTGATGCTTTCAGTCACAGGATCACCTGCCTTTCTGACTCCCCCTGTCACCCATCAAACATCATGTTTGTTTTTTTAACTCTCCTTTCACACCCATACTCCCTGCATCCTACCTTTCCAGATAACATCTGGCTACATCCAACAATCCTTAAGTATTTCTCCAGCTCTCTTGCCTGTTTGCCCACACTACCTAGCTTCAAAATATAAGCAGCTTTCTCCCCCAAACACAAACTTAGAAAAGCCAGTAAACTTACACTTCATTTTATACTGAAGAGTTAGCATTTCTGTATGTAACATGGGGGAAATCTTCACGTGGGGTAAAATTATATTATTATCATGGATTTCATTGCGACAAAAAGGCAGAAAAAGTTGAACAAACTGTACTTCTCTTGGAAATTTCCATGGAAATCTGAAAGTGCTGTTTTCTGTATTTTTTTTTCCTTTTGTTGCAAAAATGTTTGCTCATTCCTAGTCCCTACAAATGAAATTGATAATTACTGATTTATTTCAATAGCTAATACTGTATCATCATTTTGTTAAAAAATATTTCATCTTTGGAATTTGTACTGTGCATATCACTGCAAGCACGAAAATGTCTTACTCTATAGAAGCCACATCTCTGATAGCAGCAAACTTTTTCTTCTTTAACTTCAGGTATCATACTCTCTATTAAAATGTTGGCAAATTTCCCCATCAGACAACCTTGAATTAAGAAGAAAAAAACAAACTGTGGTATAAAGGAGCACTGAGAAAATCTATAATGATGGCTGAGTGAATGCATCAGTTGTTTACTAGCAGCATAATCTGATTCTGTATATAGAAAGCAGCATATGGAAAAGAAAGCATGGACCTTCAACCTCTAGTATCATTGCAACAGGAAAAAAGCTCAGCAAGAGATATGTACCAACATTAAAATGAATAGACTGCTAATCAACAGTATATGATATTTCAGTTTTTGTCAAGGTCTTTGAATTTTTTCAATTATGACTGTCCTCTGTATGCTGGAAAGCTTGCTAATTTGATTTATAGGGTTATATACTTTTAATTATTAACGACAGCTAAAGAGGAATATGTATTTGCAAATATGATTAATATAATAGTTTAACATGCCTATTTAATGTAAACATTGCTGACATTTACTCATATATTACAAAATATTTAATTTATATGATGTGATTTGTTAAAGGGTGCTGAAAAATGCGCAACTTATTTTGAATATATTTATATAGTATAAAAATAGAAATGCAAAGTGAACGCCAATAAAGAAGGTAAATTATGCAGAATTTGAAATACTGTAAGTCATAGTAAATTTCTGTAAACCAGTCAGGTAAAATTGTGGTCACCAGAGAGCTACAAAAAGTTTCATTCTTAATCATGCATTCATTAGCTTACTGTAACTGTTAATTATATAAGCAAATGTGGCAGACACCATTTTTTTAAAATTTATTTTTATTAAAGACATAGTCACAAAAAAAAAACACATTTGCACGTGCAATACAAAAAAAAGAATATGTTTTGCAGGTATTACACTTCATACAAGCAAAAAACAAAGAATAAAAGGCAGACACCATTTTGCTTCAAACAAATCAGTCAAGGTAACCAATATAGAATGATTTGCCTAGTTTAGAAAATGCTCAATAAATACAATTACATGTGAAAATTACTAGCAGAAATGTTTTAACAACAGGGCATGTAACACAAATGAAATTATACAAAGACGTACCATAATGTCCCTTCTATTGTACATCTCAATCTATTAGCTTCTCTGTCATGACATTCTCACTTTTTCACAACTTCTCACTGTTGCTGCCTGTCTCAATCTCTGTAAATTTTTTATTTGATGTTGTTTCTCATGCTCTCTTGCACTCTCCCATTTTTCTCTCTCTTTTTGCTCTCTTACTCCCCCTCTTTGTTGCATGACCTCTCATTTTAAAACTCTTACACTCTGTTTTGATCTGTGTGTGTGTCTTTGTCTGTCTGTGTCTCTCTCTATCTCACTGTCTGTCTCTTTCTGTCTGTGTATCCATCTATCTGTGTCCCTCTTTGTATATATGTCTCTCTGTTTACCTCTTTGTATGTTTGAGGATAATGAGAGTTGAAGTACAGTAACAGCTTGATAGCTATATGTATGCAAACTTGCATTAGCCTGTTGTCATTACAACAACAGCTGAGATACTGACAGTCTGGGAACTATATCAAATTGAATGATCAGATACAATATATTGAAACAAATGAGATAATTTATTTTTCCATTTGTCTGGGTTGTAGTATTCTAAGCTAAAGAGTAGATAACTAGTTAGAAGCTGGGCCAAAACTTCAAGTTCTAGGAGACTCGGCTCCCTCTTGTTCTTGCATCCCACAGCCATTCTCTCTCTCTCTTCCAAGCTCATGTCCCCTCTTACTCTAACACTCACACTCTCAATTCCTTTCCTGAACTTGCTGGCTCCAGCACTTTCACTTCTTTCATTCCCTGTCCCTTCCTTACCCTGTCCCTTTTTTCCACCATGTCGCTCCATGATTTATTTTCTCCAGGCCCTCTTGATGGAACTTTGAAAGGAATTGCAGACATCTTTTAGTTTCTATTCCAGCACTCACTTTGGATTTGAGTGGGCTGATAAAGTGATCCATAAAAGACCATCTACTGTAGAAATGTCAGGGACACATGCACCTGAGAACTAAAATATAAAATCTTAACTGGATGGTATATGACACCTCTGTGTCTATCATATTATTCCTCCTCCTCTTCATCAACCTATTGGAGATGTTTCTGTCATTTTGGATCTACATCTGGTGGTCCTGCCCCATCATTCCTCCCTCCCATCTTCCTACATGAGGAAAACATGTAAATGCCTTCCTTAACTGCTCAGTGCTGCCAAGTCACTAATTCCATCCCACCCATTTCAATGTGGTTTACCAAAGTTAACTTCCTCTTATATACGGAATGCTGCTATGCCATCTCAACCAACACTGTCCCGATATTCACAAAAACCTGGGGAAGATGACTCAAAAACTATCCCCTTCCAGCTATACCCACTCATAAGAGTCTTTCCCAATTATAGATTATATGCCCACATATAAGACCCTTGACAGAGCTTGCATTACTATCTCCTACTTTGTGACTTTCACTTCTACCCAAGTATATTATCCTACATTTATTCAAGAGCTTATTGACAACCTGGGACCCTCTCTCTTAATGTTGTGTGTTTCTTTCCTCTAGTTCCACCCCCTGTCTCACTAAACTTCCAGTATTCACCTTAACGTTACCCTACAATTAATAATTGTTTCAAACTCCCCTTTTAAACTTCTTGAATATCAGTGTGAAATGCTTTTCCCATAGCAGTAAATAATCATATATACACTAACAGAAATTGCCCTCTTCCCTGGTGATTTCTCCGAATCCTAATAGAGTCTCCTCATATCCACTGTTTATGCTTGTCTAATGCTTTTTGCTGTCTTCTTTGTAATCCTTATTGTTATATCAGTAATATATCCCATCCTTGTTTGCTTTCTTTTATTCTCTGTATGTATCATCTTACATTTAATAAAGCTTTGATAAAATTAAAAAAACAAAAAAAATCCAAAATGGACATTTCAGTGACTACATTGTAGCTGATCAAGATTTGCTTTCTACTTTGACCATTTCTTCTTCTACAGCTTGAAGCTGTGGAAATAGCTACATTTCACTGACTGGGGGACAAAGAGAATACATTGCTGTCTCGAACTTGCATTGGTAAAATAAACTAGCCAAGACTTCTCAAGAACTGTGCTCTATTGCTGGAACTTGTTACACTGCTCTTTCAGACACTCATTTATCATCCTAACCTTTAATATTTCTCCAAAGACTCATCACTTTATGAAAACCTGACCCCAAACTACATACCATCTTTCTTACTCTGCCCCCAATCTACTTAAAATTTTCTTCAATAAATGCTATTCTAAACACCCATGCCTACTCTATGACAACTTTTCATTTTTATTTTCATCCTCCAATCTTCGATATTTTATCTAATAAACAGAACTGCTACCTCATGTTTTCATGACTTGCATTCGGGGTTGGCATATTGCAGACAGGGAAGACAGATTACTTGGAGAGGTTGAAAAGATCCAGCTATCTTGTTACATATTGGGACCAATGACAAAGGTGTAGGAGGTCCCTAAAAAATTATTTCAGGGATTTAGGGTGCAAGCGCTAGGCAAGGACCTGGGTAGTGTTTTCTAAAATACTACCTGTGCCATGCGCTAGTGCGGTTAAGTAGAGGGATATCAGCAAGCTTAACGCATGGTTGAAGTACTGGTATAGGAAGGAGGGTTTAGGGTTTTAGAGCACTGGGCTGACTTTGCTCTTGGCTATAATCTAAATGGAAGTAATGGATTGCACCTAAATGGTAGAGGAGTCACTGTGCTAGGCGATAGAATGCTAAGAAGATTGGAGGAGCTTTTAAACCAGGAAGGGGGAGGGTATAGATAGCAAAAATTGGGTAGCTAGAGTAGTTAGGAACTAGGTCCAAGTAAATGATTTTGGGGGTAGAGAAGGGTGGTGGTAAATGTAGCCAATTGGGAGGAACTCCTATTAAATGAAAAAGGCAAATAGTGGGTAAAATATATAAATATTTCAAAATTAATTGTATATTGTCAAATGCAAGAAATATGTTAGATAAAATGGGAGAACAAGAATTGCTGGCAGTTAGAGGGAATTTGGACATAATCAGTATAATTAAAACATGGTGGGATTATAGACATGAATGGGCTGTAAATATCGAATGCTATTCCTATTTAGAAGATACAGGATTAATAGAAAAAGGGGAGGTGTGTGCTTATATTTGACACCAGAACTACTCTCTCAATATCTCTCAAGAACATTCTACTCATCCCTAAATCAGGAGTAGTTTTTGGATCTCCAGGTACTGGAAACAAGAACTCTCATAATCCCCAAACAGCTGTTGGCTAGTGGGTGATGATGGAACTTTTTGACTCCACCAGATGGAGGCCCAAAGATTGATTAGTAGTGCCCTACTGCCCTTTATGGCTTTGTATTGGAAGAGTGGATTAGATAAAACTTTAAATGTCAAATAAGTAACATGGACTATATGATTAAAAGCAAACTAGCTATTATAGAGTAAACCAGATGCACATAAAAAAATAAAATTGTCATTTAAATAAGGGCTTTTACCTTGAATTCTACAGAGGGAGACCTCTCTAGCAATCAAGGGGGTTATGAAGTAATGCATGATAAAGCAGTGATAAAGTGGTAATAAAATGGAGATAAAGTCTCCAGTATTCTAAATTATCCAAGTTATATGTTATACTATGGAGCCAATGCACTAAGATCTCTCAACTTACAGAGAGAGCTTAGTGCATTGGCACAATAGAATAACTTGAGAACTGGAGAAATGATATCACTGGAGAAGTAATCTCCACTTGATCACCTCTTTATCACACCTTAGTGTATCCCTTCCATTTAAACGAATGGGATTTTGGTAATTTTTATTTGTTCCCTACAGTGCAGTTAGTTTGCTCCAGAATTGTTTGATTTCACTTTTATACATATGGTACAATTTTGTTAATCCAGGGATATTTGTCTACCCGATTTGAACCCATTAAATGCTAGAATGCTAAAGCACTTCATTGCTTCTGAATTATTGTAAACTTCTCTACCATTCAGGAAGTTAAATAAGAATGAATATTTTGTAAATGTTGAAATGTACCTAATAGCATCAAGAGCAATGCTATTTTATATCACATTTAGGGCTGTAAAAATCCAAACTGGTGACAGTGGTTTTGAAAGCACAGTTTATCATTCTTTTAAATGTGCTGTCAAAACACTGCCACTTAAAAATATCCAACGGGAGCAACCATTGGACACAATTAAAAATTAGTTGAATTTGCCATTCTATGATATGCGGTGGCTTCCATGCACATTAAGGACCGAACATTTTTTGGCAATAAAACTTCGCCATCAAAACACAGATGCAGAATCCCTAACGTCCAATGAAAAACACTGGTGAGTGTTAGAAAAGTGGTTTCTAAAACACACACATGCGCACACGTGGCTAGTGATCCTTACATTAGCCTAAGCCCCATATCAATACATCCAAGTAACTAAAATGTGTTGAAAAACAAAATAAAATGAATCCTATGAGTGCCAGTGGGGCATGTAACATACTGCACAGTTCTGCATACCCCACTGGCACGAACAGGATTAACTTCCCTAAAGTTAACAACATCTCTGAAAATAAACACTTACCTGTAATCCTGATGTCCAGCAGGGTCCTCAGCACTCTGGTCAAATATTGCCTTCTTCTGTAATCTTCTCTCTTCCTTCTCCATTTTTTTCTTAATCTTCCTTATTCTTTCTTCTGTATTTTAAAATAAAATTGATTGATGTTTTGTAAAAAAAAAAATAAATCCACAGATATGTCAGGCTTTACCCTTTAAGTGTCGGTTGGGTACCCCTCAGGCACTCTAAGGGTTAAATGCAGTCTGGCATATCTGATAGAAATAATATTCTGGCATTCTGATTTAAAAAAAATTGTAAGGCATTGTTTTTGTTAATAAAGAAAAGGCCTTACATGGTTTAATGTGACTCTACTGCCACCACCACAAGTGGCTCCACTGGCTCCACTGAATGTTTTTTTTTTTTTCATTCCTGCACCAGAAGCTGATTGGTTGGGAGGTGTGTAAGCACACATTCCAGCCAATTGTAGACTGGAATCTATTTTCAATAGATACTGGCTATATAAAAAAGCAGGCTCTGTTCAATATACACACATTCTGACTCAGGCTATGTCCTGAAAGATATGGAAGGGGGGGGGGGGGGCTGTGTCACTATGCATTCCTGTCACCGCCAGTGGATCCAGCGTAGGCTGAGGCAGCGGAGCTACATTAAACCTTGTAAGGTATTTTCCTTATTAACAAAAACAATGGCTTACGCTCTTTTTCAAACCAGAATGCCAGCATATTATTTTTAACAGATATATCAGGCACTGAAAGGGTTAAGTCTGGCATATCTTTGGATCTTTTTTTTATTTACAAGGCACCAATCACTGATTTTAAATTTTAAAATACACATTGGAAAACAGAAGAAAGAAGACGAAAGAGAGAAGATTAAAGAAGAAGGCGGACAGTAGATGACAGGTAAGTGTTATAGTTCTAGGTGTTAAGATAGTGTTAAGACTAGCATTGTTTAAAGTGGATGTATCATCTATGAACAACATCCTCTAAACAGTTAGGTGATACATCCAATAGCATTAAAACTTTTTTATTATTTGTTTTTAAGATTCCGTTTGGTTTAAATGTGACTTATAAAAGTCTGGGTTGCAGCCACTTCTGTATAGACTGCTGCCTGATGCTCTGTCTCTGCTGTACTCCTTCCTCCGATGACAGAGGCTTCTGTCAGTAAGCTGGAGCAGTCTCGTTGGCTTGATATATATATATGCCAATGAGAACGCTCCAGTTTACTGACAGACGCTTCTGTCATTGGAGGAGGGAGGGGAGCAGAGGCAGAGCCCTGTAACCACGGAGAACCACAGAGAACTGCAGTCACCCGGAAGTGACTGCGGCAGATACTTTTGTAAGTTAGTTTTAAACCAAATGGAAGCTTAAAAAAAAAAAATAATAATAACAACGTTTTAATTTTATTGGATGTATAACCTATCTATTTAGAGGATGTTGTGCATAGGTGATACATCCACTTTAAGTGTCATGTTAGGGATAGTGTAGGGTTAGTGTTTGGGAGGTGGGGGGAGGGTGACTGTGTTTTGAGCTCAGTCTCATTGTTTGACATTATGTCAAGAGTTGGCTATTTTCCTTTGCTGTTCCCACAATTTGTGCTATTTAGCATGCAGTGTGGGAACAAAATTCTGCAACAAGTGTTTGGCCACAACATGGCCACCAATGCTTTTTTCTCCATGTACTGGGCCAGTTATAGTATAGCTGAGGTACAAAAGAGGATTTCTTGTTCTGTGTTTTTCCCCCTTAATGGCTGTTTTACTAGTGGGAATAGTCTCAAGCCCTTAATGCCTTGTGGACCAGTGGTGTGTGTAATGCATTGTTTTGTAATGTATTGTGCACCACTCTCAAAGGGTTAACAAGGTAATGTGATAACTATATAAATAAAAAATGTAAGAGTTCCTACTTCTTGGTTGACCACACAGAGGAGCAGCAGTAGCTAAGAGTAAATGAAATCCAGTGCGGGGGGTTATGCACTGAGGCATGGTAAAGAGGTGATAGAGGAGATGACTTCTCCAGTGATATCACTACTACAGTTCCTATTAGAGCCTATTCACAAAAATCTCCAAAGTTGGAGAAATCTTAGTGCATTGGCTATACTGCATATATCTATTATTATAGAACTGGAGTCATTCTTGACAAGTAAAAATTCCCAATTATTTAAACAGGGCTTTTAATCCCTTGAATACTAATGAGATCTCACAACATGTTAGGGACCTGAAAGAGTTAAAAGCCACATTTAAATCAATGGGACTTTTAATTTGTACAATAAGTTTGCTGTAGAAATACTCCAATTTTCTTTTCACGTTATCCTCAGAACCTCATCATTTGTTTGGGTATTTTCATCTGAATATTTACAGATTTGTCCCAGTATGTTTAAAAAAAAACAAGGAAATATGTTATATAAACTTGAATTAGTGAAGTTATGTTAATTTGGTTCTCAAACTGTATGTCAGCTGTGGCAAAAAAATCACAAATATTCAGACTTTTTTGCTTCTGCATTAAGGAGGTAGTTCTCAAGCACACTTGGAGTCTGAGGCCTGTTGTTAAGGAATCAGGATCCTCCTCTTGTGTAGACACAGAAACTGTCTAATTAATCACCATCAGCCCCCTGCTGATTAGAAAATATGAAAAAAGAGCTTTAGAAACTAGAATGATCATAATCACCAAGCACCAATTGTAGTCTGTATAGTCTTCTTAAATGTTCCTTTATTTTGATGGTATCAAGTTAACCCCCTAAGGACCAGAAGGGTGTGCCATCTCTAGTCCTCAAGGGGTTAATTCTCTTGTGTGATAAAGATGCCATTATATCATAGGGAAACAATGTGATGGATTTGATTATGGTGGCTTTCAGTGGGCCTGCCATGTCAAGACAAATGTACTATGTTATACTATCCATTCTTCTGTAAAACAAATAATTTTGGCAAAATTAATTGTTATGTTTTATTGGCACATTGGTGCACTTTATACCAATTCCCTGCATACCTGCCTCTGACTGTGCTTTGTAAATCTTTCCAATTTCATAACTCAATGTGTGATAATAGTGGCTCAGCACAGAAATAAAGTAGCAAAACGCGCCACATTGTGTAGCCAAGAAATTAAGACTAACTTCTTTAAACATATTTATATTAAAAAGAAATACACTGACAGTTTTTTATTTTCTTTAAAATTAACTAACCTTATTGTATAGTGACAAGTCAACGGTAATGAAAGAATCTCAGTATGTATTGATAAATGGGGGATATTTATGCTATTTCATCAGAAATGTTGTCAAAAATGCACAAAGAGAAAGTGTAGCAATTATGGAGCAAATTAACTGCACAATAGGGAACAAATAAAAAAAATTACATTGATTTAAATGGGATTTTTAACCCCCTGAATGCTATAAAAGTGATTTTTTTCCCCAATAAAATGTATGCATGACTTATCAGGAAGTTAAAGCCCAAAATGTAATTCCTTTGAAATGTTTTCTGCTTTTCTAATGGTTTTATGCAGTGAAACGTAGATGTCAAGCTGCTGGGGACTACAATTCCCATTATCTCCAACCAGTCAGAGAAAGACAGTTCAAAGAGTAGGGTGTGCGAAAGGTCCCATTATGTTCTTGGTATAAATTTGTGGAAAACCACATGGTTGTCTGCATTTTTGCTTGAAAATCCACCCTCAACAAACCTCTTAAAATGTCCTCCATTTTCGCCTATGCCAAAAATGTTTTAGCAATTTTCTTTCATTCGCTACAAACTTCCCACCCATCTACTTACATGTACTTTGCATTTTCGTTCCAAATATGTGACGTGTCTAGGAAATGAAGCAAAAAATGAAGCAGCTGTAGAGATAGAGAAAGTGATTTTCTATCTATTCATTGAGCAAAATAAATGCAGCAGAGGCTCATAGTGTCTGCTATCACACATTACCACTATGAGCACCTGAATGAAAAATAAACAGAGGAGATGAAAGGTCAGTGATGCATCCAGTGAGTCAGAGGAGGAGGAGGAGCAGCATGGAACCATCTGGGAGCCCTGATTCATCAGACCCAATGATGCCCAGTCCCCCTACATCATCCCTTGGGATCTCTGGGGAAAATTATGACTAAGGCAGAACTGGGTAGCACTGTGAGCAGCACAGGTCAGCTGCCTGTACTACTGCTGCCAGGGTGCCTTCTGATATTCAAGAAAAGGAGGAGAAGATGATGGCAAATGTGACAGCAGGGGACCCTAAGTCACACTTGCCATATGCAAGCAGTCCCACTACTACCACACAGTAGCTAGAGAGTGGTGTGGGTGAGGGAGGGGGTGCTGGTGATGATGATGGTAATTATGATGAAGCAGCAGGTGTTGAAACTAGCGTGATTGTTGATCCTCTTAATGCTGAGGTGGAAAGGGAAGTTATGAAGAGAGGCAGCCAGACTAGTGGTCAAGGGAGCTCACAGCATCCCCCTGACCATGTGATTCCAATCCCCAAGCATTGTGACTCTGGGACATGATGATGGAAAAGACAGAACTGGCTATCACTATTAACATCAGCACATATCAGCTGTCTGTGCCTGCTGCTGGTGCTGCCAGTCTGCCTTCTTCATCTCAAGAAGAGATGACAAGTGTGACAGTAGGGGACCCTCTGTCACATTTGTCATCATCTCCAACCAGTCCAACTGCCATAGAACAGCAGCAGCAAGGGACTGGTGATGGTGGTGATAAGCTTGATGATAGAGCAGCTGGGGTGGAGGAGAAACAATGGGGGCATTTTTAGCCAAAAGAAAAAAGGAATGTGATGCAGATATGCAAATGGGGATTGTAACCATCACCACTGCCAGTAGTGATATCACTGAGTTTGCTGCTGTAATTCCTGATGCTGTGGAGTTGTAAGGGCAGCAGGCTGATAATGAGCAGGCTAGTGTGCCACAGATGACCGTGGCCACAGTGGGAATGGGGTTCAGCATTAGTGATGTGGGGCTAGGACAGGTTCCACTTGCCAACAATAATTTTGGTCCTAGTTCTTATGCTGATTCTGACAGAGCAGCAGCAGCATATTCTGCCTCAGCCAGTGAAGGGGATTGTGGAGAAGAAGAAAGGGACATTCTTCTCCACCTTTCCCCTACCCCCTGAGGTCATGGGTGTGGGACTATTTTTCTCTTGGGACAGGCTCAGTGATGGCACTGTACACGATCTGTGACAAGGCTGTGAAAAGGGGAAAGGAGGGAAAGCACCTTCCCTGATAACACACATGAAATAGACACCACAACATTTATATAAAGATGTTAAAGCCAAACCCCCACAATAGAAATCAGAAGCCATTGTTACTGTACCCCCTCTCTCCCCAAGAGCACCAGGAATTTAGGTGGAAATCTATCAGAGAGAAGAATGGAGGTACCCCGCCTGAGCCTGAAAGTATGATGACGAGTGAAACACCTGCCTCATCATCATCAGCTCTGCCATTGTTACCTCCCTTACCAGTTCATAGTGATTCTGTACATGCAAGGATGTTGCAGTTCATGTCCACCCATTCACATTGTTTGTTGCGCTGACCACACATGGCAATTTGGTGGAGTATAATTGCAAGCATGGAACCAAGCAGCATCTGAGGAGATTCCATCCTACAGAATATACTAAGTTGGTGTCAGGGAGGATTCATCATTATTATTAAGTCTGCTAGTACTTGTCACATGTCCTAAGTGGAGCGGACAATGGGCCTAGTGACAGCAGCAGTGCTTGGTTTCTGGGGGGATGATTGATTTGACATTGGTCCCTTAAGTATCAAGATGTTTACTTTTAGTTGTGCCAGTTGTGTCACGGTTTGCAAGCAAGACAAGAGTCAGACAGTAAAGTAAAATTCACCTTTGTTAACGTAAGGGTAGAAATAACTACACTCAGGATGGAGCAGAGGGTAACCAAGAGACAGGGAGTCTATCAGCAATAGTAATATGTCTCCAGATACCCAAACTGCAGAGACTAAGCCTAAGCCAATGGTAGTCCCTAAGTCAGAGAGGAAGAGTAAGCCAGACATTTCTCCCAATGATGGTAATCAAAAGATGACTGACTCATGCCTGCAGTCAGCCAGAAGAAGACCATCGCAGAAGGAGCGGCAACCAAAGAACCCACTGACTCACACCTGCAGTCAGTAAGGTTCGAGTCTGCCAGAGCCACAGGTCTGCACCAGATAGGATATCCACTCAATAGAAGGTAATGCAGAAATCAGAACCCCAGGTCAGCACCAGGATGGGTGGTCAGACAAGCCTAGGTCATACACGGAGCGGGTAGTCAGCCAGAGCCACAGGTCTGTACCAGATTGGGTGTCCACTATAACGGGCAATACACAAGAGTAGTCAGACAGAGACACAGGTTAGCACCAGGATGGATGGTCAGACAAGCCTAGATCATACACGGAGCAGGTAGTCAGCCAGAGCCACAGGTCTGCACGAGATTGGGTGTCCACTACAAAGGGCAATATGAGAGAGTAGTCAGACAGAGCCACAGGTCAGCACAAAGATGGATGGTCAGATCAGCCTAGGTCATACATGGAACAGGTAGTCAGCCAGAGCCACAGGTCTGCACGAGATTGGGTGTCCACTACAAAGGGCAATATGAGAGAGTAGTCAGACAGAGCCACAGGTCAGCACAAAGATGGATGGTCAGATCAGCCTAGGTCATACATGGAACAGATAGTCAGCCAGAGCCACAGATCTGTACGAGATTGGGTGTCCACTACAACAGGCAATACGAGAGAGTAGTCAGACAGAGCCATAGGTCAGCACCAGGATGGATGGTCAGACAAGCCAGGTCATACACAATGATCAGGAGAAAGTAGAGAACTGTACTGCACACCAACATAAGGGTGACTGGATGAGAATCCAGTTCCCTTTATATACAAGGTGCCAGGAAGTAGATAGGAGGAGCCAGACCAGACCCCAATAATATGAAGGTAGCCTGCGTCAGATACACTTCTTCACACCTGCAATTGACACATCTTGCAGCGAGATGCGTCATATGCCTGAACCCCCACTGCATCAATTGGAGCACCAGAGTCACCTAGCATGAGGACACTGTCGTCCGCTACTGCTGTCAAGCGCGCCCAGACCCAGTCCAAACAGTGAAGTGAGAGATGACGCAGAAGCGTCATATAGAGGGATACAACTCCAGCGCCAGCCGAAACGGCAACACTAGATATAGGTAAGCTGTGACAAGTTGTTTGATGTGACTGTAGATGTGTCCATTGTTCCCATTCCTTCCCCTTTTTCCTACACATACTGTGCACATTACAGTTGCTGATGAAATGCACATTTCCTTCTTGCTCTCAAGGGAAACATTTATATTCCAACAAAACACCCATGATTTTGGAGGAGGTGCATTATTGTCCAACTTATTTTCTCCACATATACCTGAAGTGGTGGATGATAGTGCTGCTTAAACAACTCAGCATAAGCAATAACAGCAGTCTCTAATGCTGCAATGTCATCGCAGCATTTGCCAATGGCTATTGGTCACCATAAAATGGCCTGCTGGCACTAGGCCAGTAGGGCATACTTTTTCTCAGGGCTTGTTATTTCAAACAAGAGGCCTATATAAAAAACAATTTTTGGGGTCTTGTTTCTAACAAGCGTAGGTCCTACAAATCACTGATTCATAAGTCTTTGTCCCTCCAACAAATCCCTGTTACCTCAGAAATTGTGCCTCTAACATGTCTGAGTCAATTAAATCACTTTTTCCATGGGGCTTGTGTCTCTAACAAACCTAAGTTCAACAAATCACTGGTTCCTCAGGGCTTGTGCCTCTGACAATCCATATTCCTACAAATTAATGTTTGCTTAGGGCTTGAGCCTGCCTCAACTCTAACAAATCTAAATCCTACAAATCAATGTTTTGTCGGGGCTTCTGTGTAACAAGTCTAAGTCCTACACAGCAATTTCTTTTTAGGTTTTGTGTTTGGCTAACTTGAGTCCTACACAGTGCACAGCGCACACAAAAATGTATTTCAGCTTTTTTAAGCATGCTGCTATGCTGCCTACTAGCCATTGTTTATCAAGAGAAATAAAGAAATCATTAAAAAAGGGTTAGGAGAAGGAGAGGAATCACCATCATTTATTGTACATGTTGCAGCAACCATGGCTGCAGTGAGTTTTTAGACTACCACTTTATTTTCATCTCCCTGCACTGCTCCTAAATCCTTTTACCCTCCTCCTACAGTTTGTGTGTTTGTTGGACATTATTCAACCACTATGCGTGTTTTTACTGTAAAGTACACCATAGAACTGATTGTGTGTGTGATATTTTGCCTTGGTCCTCTAAAAATGCACTATCCTATCAAGTGTCAGTGTGCCTCAGTCACAGATTTCATCAGGGAGGTCCCTGTCTCTGTCACGTTACATACATTTTTTTTTGTTAATTTATATATTTGTTTAATGGTCCCCGCTATCCCAGTCAACCAAGACAAAACAAAAATCTATGTCCAACTGATTCTTTCCCCATGCTCCACGTACACAGGGACCATGAGACCCTTTTTTTACTATGCCTGTGGAAGGAAACAAAAATTTTTTTGTGTTGTGTGCAAATTCAGTCTTCCCATTGATTTAAATGCAATGAGTTAGGTGAAAAAAGTAGCAAAACAACACATTTAACAGGAAATTTCCTGCTAGAAGGAAAGTACCATTTTTTGCCTGTTTCTGTGTTAAGGCAAAAGGTTTCATCCATCCCTATGAAAGAGTTACATTTTCAGAAATGACTACAATTCATTAACACTATATAATATATATATATACCATTTCCAGAAAATCATGACAAGTAAATATTATTTAATTAGGACTTATTGTATTTATTCTGTGATTTTCACTTAGGCACCAAGACTAATTCATTAAAGCAAATGTATGATCAATGAACGAAGCTGAAAAGTTTCAATCCAGGAGCAAATGAACTGTACCATAGAAGAGAAAGGAAAATTAAAATTGATTTAACCTTTTGAGTGCCAGAAAGGTATGAGCTGAATATCTCTCTACACTCAGATGGTTAAATGGTTCTTTTAATCCCTTGAATGCTACAGAGGTCTCTTACACATTCCTTCTCAGTGTGTTGGAGACCTCTATAGCATTCAAGATTTTAAAAGGGCAATTTAAATCAATGGGGATTTGTATTTGTCCACTATGGAGTGGCTGGCATGTTCCAGAACTGTACTTCTTTAGCTTCCTACATAAAGCCAACAGAGTGCTCATACAATTCTCAATGGCAAGTAATTACATGTATAAATAATGGTTTATATCAAAATATATACATTGTTGGACATGTTTAAACACTAGTATAAGAATGCAAATTAAAAATCCTGTGTTAGGCATTAAAGATTTTAGTGGATATTAGTTTCTTTTAACAGACTTTAACAGAGATTTAATAATACAACGTTCTATTCTTCATTCCTGCTGCTTGGCAATCATTCAGTTTACTCTAGCTGAAAAATAACGGAGTCTTTTTGTACTATCAAGACTTGTGTTAATTATTGTCATTGTCTCATCAGTGGTTTGTTTATCACAGGGATCTGTGACAGGAACACTGGGATGCTCTGTCAAGGACATCAGCTGATGAGCATTTTATTGTCATATGATCAGCCTTTCCTTTTCTCAGCTATGTTATACAGATTATTGTTCCATTATCTTGAAATCTAAATATATATTGTGCATTTGTCTATTTTTTAAATCATATTGGTGGCAACACTGAAAAATCTATGTCTGCTTCTCTATCCGTCAAACTCTCTCTAATTCATCTTCTAATACAACATCCATCTGGCTGTGAATCATTTCACAAGACTCAAAGGGGGATATGTACAGATACATTTTCATGCAAAGAAACTCTACCATAGTTATACAAACAAACCCCTTGTATGGTTGAGCCGTCTCAGGTACACTGTGAGATTTCTCAAGCATTATATTTTAGATCATTGTATAGGTTCTAATTATTTGTAAGGATGTATTGCTTGGTTTTAAAAGGTACTATATTCTGGGAATTATTAAACCTCAGTTACCCTTTAATTTAAGTTTTTACATGTTTGTATACTGTATCCTATAATCTGTGGTAGTTGTAGTTTTTTGCCATTGTACAAATCATTTGTAAGACCTCAGCTTGAGTATTCAGTGCAGTTTTGGGCACCAGTTCTGAAAAGGATATACTAGAACTAGAGAGGGTACAGCGAAGAGCAACAAAATTAATTAAGGGAAAGGAGGACTTGACGAATGAGGAACGACTAGACAAACTTAGTTTATTTACTCTAGTGAAAAGAAGACTAAGAGGAGACCTTATCACATTGTAAAAATGTATGAGAAGTCAATATAAGGATCTCTGCGGTGAGCTATTTATTCCAAGGCCTGAGCAGATGACCAGGGGACACCCCTTGAGATTAGAGGAAAGGAGGTTTAGACTTCAGCAGAGGAAGGGTTTTTTTACAGTGAGGTTTTTTAAACTGTGGAATTCTTTGCCCAAGGAGGTGGTTATGGCAGATACAATGGATACATTCAAGAGAAGATTAGATACATTCCTTTCCAAAGGGAACATACAGAGTTATACTGTTTATTAGTAGGCAGATTAGGAAGGGCTGATAAAGACTAACTTATTTGGTAGCAGGAAAGCTATAAAATTACTGGGGTATGAGGAGAAGGTTGATCTTGATGGACTTGTGTCTTTATTCAACCTAATTTACTATGTTACTATGTTAAAACTGGAAAAATTACATACTTGTTTCTACATATTCAACCTAGAGGAGCATATATAAGTATAACAATGATGGGGGGAAATATACAACTACATTTCATGCTAATACAGGGACTGGACTTGATTTTTTAACCTGTGCACCTGCCTAATCCCCATTTACTTAGATATGTGCACCTAAAACCCTCATCAAAATGGCACTTATACCAAAGGGAGGGCAGTGGGACAGCATATGGACATTGCATGGTGTTTCTTTCCTCTGCTATGTATTAAACATGTCATAGTGGAAATTAGTTTGTTGGTATTATTTGTTTACAGGTATGCACCACAGCAATCATACACTGTAGTTCACCCCCCAATGTGCAGTCACTGGTGTTAGAGACTAATGCTAGTGCAGCTGCACTGCACTGCCAAGTCACCTCAATATGATCAGACCTTTCCTTAATACAGGGTGCTTATGAAACATTTTATGCAGGGTTGCACTGGTTCCTGTGGAGCCCCATAGAATGCCATTTTCAAAAATTATCCTGCCTTAAAAGGAAAGCCTTATCACTTAATATAAGAGCAACTGACGCTAATAAAAACAATTGCACCATGTGCACAAAGAAAACCCTGTGACAGTAATTAAGATTTTTGCTGATTAGCAGGGTTTTATTGCTCCACTTATTTCCTGCTATAAATACACCCCTGGCACTGTGAATTGTGTCTGTTAACAAAATGTTGTAAAACATTTACCCAACAAATACATAAAAACTCAGTAAAAAATAAATCAAAATAAAAGAAATTAGATAATTAAAGAAAGCGCTCCTGCAATCCTATATAATGGCTTGAAACACAAAAGGTAATATAGACAAAAGTAAATGAGTTGGCTACAATCACAAGTAAAACATAATATTAGCAAAAAAGGACATAGGGAAGTGCAACATGTGAAGCAAAACAACAAGAAGGAGTAATATAAAACAGACAATGAAATGATGATATATGGAAGAAAAAAAAATGGAAGATGAATGGAAATATAGTCCACAAATATTCAAAAAGTATTGAAGTCTGATATGATTTTACAGTTACCAAATGAATAAATAAGAAAGGAATGAGATGAAACAAATGATGATAGATCAAAATGATGAAATAATGATGATGATGGTGATGATGGTAGATGAGAATGATTTCCAAGCTTGTAATATGCAGCAGAAGAATGAGTTGAAAAAAGTGACCTTGTCCACTTACGAGGTCAAATCTGATCTGTTACAACTCACAAACACAGCGCAAAAAGACAAGAAGAGAAACCAATCTAAGTGTAGACTTTTAATATTAAAAAAGAGTAATAAAACTGTCATGCCCCTCTAGCTCCTACCTCCATGTCCCAGCCATCCTCCGCTGCTGGGGGCTTCCCAGATGCTCCACGATCACTGAGTAGGCCGAAGCCACAGCCTCGAGTAGCGGTGTCTGCCCGCGGTTGCGATCGCGAACGCGATAGTGCGGTAGGCCTAAGCCATGGCCTAAAGTTGAAGGAGTCTCCAGGAAAGGTATCCACAGGGTGCCCAGATCAAACCATGGTGTTGTACACCTGTAGGGGGGAGGTGAAGCCTGCCTCTCTCATCAACTGTCCACCAATAGTGTGCCTCCAGGTAAACAGTGAGACAGGTGCTGTGGTTGCACACCCCTCTGTTGGCCAATCCAGTGAGAGGTTTGTTCAGCAGAGGGGAGGGGTGAAACCCCATGACACTATAAAAACCCCTCAGGCTGTGTCCATTTTGCTTCAGTGTTCCAGAACTTTGGTTCCTGTGTGCTCTAAGCTTCCAGTGCTCAGTGCTTCTTTCCTTGCTGTGCTACAGACCCTCTGCTGGATTTCCCATTGCCTGACCTTCTGCTTGCCTCCTGGACTTCCCTGCTTGCCTGTTTCCTGACCTTGGCTAGTTTTACTGATTCTGCCTGATTGCTGCCTGCCCTGATCTTCTGGACTGTTTTTGACTACGCTTTGCTTAACCCTTGCACTCCCGTGCTGTCACTCCTACCTAGGTGTTCTACCTGTATACCTCTGTGGATCACCTGGTAGGGGTGTCTGGCAAGAGATAGCATTCCCTGCTCCTACGCTCCAACCATATCAAGCCTGACAAAAACAATATAAATTTTGCACTCACATTTGCCCTTCTTGGGCATTAAGCATATCACACAGTCCCTCTCTCAGGTCGCCAGACGTACTGTGTCCTCACAAGACTCCTGCCGAATCCTTTCTGGTCCGCTTTGGTCCTTTAAAGGATAGAAGAACAGCTTTCCCCGATGTTGTGTGATAGTCAGGGGATAGTCAGTGGCTGGGAATTGAGGCTACTGTAGGGTATATAAAAGCCAATCCCTGGTCAATGTTTTCTAATTCTGACTCAGGCAATGGCCCAAATCTATATATATAAAAGAATAAGCCTCATTGCATAATTTATTGTACCTCACACACAGAACATAATTTATGTCTCCTCAGAAAACAAACACACATTGAACAGAATGCCTCATTACATAATTTATGTCTCATTAGGAGACACAACTCCCATTGGGTGATTCAATGGGGACATTACTGTTCCCACTGGGTGATTCAATGGTGGCGTGTTTATCATACAGGGAGTGGGCTCGCCCCCTCCAGCCCTCCCACCACTATCCAACTGACAAAAAAAAAATATAGCTGCCACTCGTTCCTGAAGTAGGGGATATCAATAACTTCTCCTGGTCCACTATCACAGTGCCTGTGATTCCTGTCACTCTCTGTTGTGGATGTCACTGATTTGCTGACTGAGTTTGACCCGCCTCCTGATGACCTTTTTATACCTGGCTATCTCTCTGGTCAGTGCCCTTTCGTGGTGTTCCTGAGCCAGTAGTGCTTTTGCTGTGTTCCTGTGTTCCTGCCTGTGTATGATTCGGCTTGTCCAGACTACTCTCCAGTGTTCCTGCCTGTGTATGATTCGGCTCGTCCAGACTACTCTCCAGTGTTCCTGCCTGTGTATGATTCGGCTCGTCCAGACTACTCTCCAGTGTTCCTGCCTGTGTATGATTCGGCTCGTCCAGACTACTCTCCAGCGTTCCTGCCTGTGTATGACTCGGCTCGTCTGCGGACCACCCTTGGATCCTGATCCGGCTAGTCTGACGTTCCTGCCTGTGTATGACCCGGTCCGGCTGACTTCCTGCTCCGAAGATCGACTTCCAGCTTGTTCCAGTGACCTGCGTTTCAGTTGTCGCCGTCGCGACATTTTCCAGTCCTTGCTGCCCACGAGTGTGCCACTGCCTAGCCTGGTGATTCCTGCAATAGTGCTGTGTCTCGTTCTAGTGCAGAGCTGTGTGTATTCTGTGGGCCTTCCTCTCCTTGCAGAGCCTGACCGTAGCGTTATAGCCTGAGTAACGTTACAAAGCCTTGAAGTAGCGCTGAAGCCTCGAGTAAACGTGCACTTTAACTCTCGCAGTGCTGCCTCATATTCACTCTCTATATCTCCAGTACAAGCCTTGTTACAAGTGACACTGCTGCTGAGTTGGCCGCTCTCCGTCGGCAACTCTAGTCTTACGTTGCAGAGTGTTCACGAAGCTTGGGCCGTTTGGGCGCTAAGGCTCTCCGGTGTTGGTTACTGTCGAGATCGTATATCCAGAGTGTGGCAGAGAGGTTCAGTGTTGGCTATTCGGTACTAGCCCGTGGAGGTTAGTGGTTCTGGCTCTAGCATTACTGCATTCGATTACTCTTGAGGAGGCTCTTAGCTCTTGCATTGCAGGCCGGTTTCCTTATTGTCCTAAGGGGCTATTCGCACTTGCACATACTAAGCAGTCTTGTAGCTACGCCCGTGGGGGTTAAGCTGTTACCCTTTCTGCTTATCGTTTACCACCTAGGCAAGGCAGCTCGTTCCTCTGTTCCTGATGACCTTCATCTGTACAGCGCAGCCGATTTAACATCAAGGGCGTGTCAAACTTCCACATCTGAGACTGAGCATATTTGGACTTTAACCCCTTTGGGGCCTATACCATCCTAGGGCATACTGCCTTGTATTTATGTCCATAATACTGTTTTCCTGGTATTTTCTCAGTTTACATTATCTGTATATTACCTACCGCCTCTAGCGGGCGTGAGTGTCATTATTCACTTTAATAAAGTGTGTTTTATTTTCACTATTTGGTCTGAGTGTCATAAAAACCGTAACAGTACGAAAGGGCCATGACCTCAGACGGTAAGGGTGAAAGTAATCCTCTGAACATCCACTGGAGAATGGATGCCCAAGAGCAGCGCCTGGACCAATTGGCACTGGCTCTACAAACGTTGCTTGAACGTACAGTACATTTGGACAAGTCTGGTCCAAATCCGGTGGTCCCCCCAGTCGTGACACCGGAGAATCCCTCGGTACCCATTAGTACTAACACAAGAGGGTTATCGGCAGCAGTACCGTTACCCCTAAGATATGATGGCGAACCCTCCTTATGCAGAGGTTTCATTAACCAGTTGGAGATATTTTTGGAATTGGCACCTCAGGCATTTCCTAACGACCGTAGCAAGGTCGGCTTTATGATATCTCTGTTGACGGGCAAAGCTTTGGCATGGGCAAATCCGATATGGGAGAGTGCCAGACCCTGCACACTGAACTTTAGAGAATTTGTGGCAAAGTTCAGACGTGTGTTTGAGGTTCCTGGTAGGTCTGCCTTTGCTGCCAAAAGGCTGATGGAGATTCAGCAGGGCGAACGCACTCTGGGCGAATACGCTATTGAATTCCGGACCTTGGCAGCAGAGGTTGGCTGGAACGATGAGGCCTTACTTGCTGCTTTTTCTCAGGGCCTGGCTGAACAGATCAAGGACGAGATAGCAGCTCGAGATGTACCCAGCGAGCTGGACGAGTACATTGACTATGTCATGCTAATAGATTCTCGCATCCGAGAGAGACGCTTGGCTAAAAGGACCAAAGCAAAGAGTTATGGTCAGAACCAGTTCCTTAACCCACCCACTCCACCCGTGCTGCTTGAGCAGACAGCTGATGGTACTGAACCTATGCAATTAGGTTTTACTAGGCTCACGAAAGAGCAGAAGCTGTATCGCAGAAGGCAAGGCTTATGCCTATATTGTGGCAAACCAGGTCATATATTACGCAATTGTCCTGTAAGGCCGGGAAACGAACGCACCTAGGGTACCTTGGGGGACAGGCCCTAGGTGGTGTTGAACAGTCCCTAGAGACTTGCACCTCTAAACCCACCATCCAGGTGGCTTTTGCCTGGACTGACAAGGTCATAGAAGTCTTAGCATTGGTGGACTCCGGGGCAGCCGGATACTTCATGGATCAGTCCTTTGCTGAGTTGCAAGGCATTCCGTTATGTAAAAAGGACTCTCCTGTGGCTATAGAGGCCATTGATGGCAGACCCCTGGATCCTGCTTTCATTACATTCGAGACTATCCCAGTGTCTATGACTGTGGGGGCTTGTCACAGGGAGCAGATACAATTTCAGATCATTCGGTCCCCACATCATTCAGTTATTTTGGGGTTCCCGTGGTTGCAGACACACAATCCCCAATTTGACTGGCAAAGGTGTGAAGTTAACTCTTGGTCGGAGTATTGTAACAAGAATTGTCTTTCTCTCCCTATTAAGATTATGTGTACCTCTCCAGCTGTGCCAACAGAATATGGTCAATTCAGTGACGTGTTTAGCAAAGGAGAGGCCAGCGCATTACCTGACCATAGGCCATATGATTGCGCCATTGATTTGTCTCCAGGGGCCGTGCCTCCTAGGGGGCGTACTTACCCACTGTCCTGTGAGGAAAATAGGGCAATGGAGGAGTATATAGCCGATGCCCTGGAGAGGGGTATCATTCGAAAATCTACATCTCCGGCTGGTGCTGGATTCTTTTTTGTAAAAAAGAAAAGTGGGGAACTCAGGCCTTGCATTGACTACCGTGGGTTGAATAAGCTGATGCCTAAAAACGCCTATCCCATTCCACTTATTACGGAATTATTTGACAGATTAAAGGGCTCTTCGATCTTTACCAAACTTGACTTACGAGCCGCCTATAATCTAGTCAGAATTAAAGAAGGTGACGAGTGGAAAACGGCGTTTAATACCAGGACAGGGCATTATGAATACCTGGTGATGCCATTCGGCCTATGCAATGCGCCTGCAGTATTTCAGGAACTGATTAACGATATTTTACGTGACTTGCTTCAGTCCTGTGTGGTTGTGTATCTAGATGATATACTAATTCATTCTGCTAACCTCACCCAACACATTAAAGACGTTTCAGAAGTCTTGCTCCGACTTCGCAAGCACAAGTTATTCTGTAAATTGGAAAAGTGCGAATTCCATACTTCTCAAGTACCATTCCTGGGGTTCATTATATCCAAAGATGGCATTGCCATGGATCAGGAGAAGTTGGCTGCAGTTCTGCAATGGCCTCGGCCTAAGGGATTAAAAGCCATTCAAAGATTCCTAGGCTTTGCGAATTATTATAGGAAGTTCATCAAGAACTTTTCCACAATTGTAAGGCCATTGTCGGACTTGACTCACAAAGGCGCTTCTCCCTCTCAGTGGTCTGAGGCTGCTGAAAACGCATTTCGTACCCTGAAATCTGTCTTTGCATCTGCTCCTGTACTGTCCCACCCTAATCCCTCCCTGCCGTTTACTTTGGAGGTTGACGCTTCAGATGTTGGGGTTGGGGCGGTGCTCTCCCAACGTCCTGTGGGAGGTGGAGCTTTGATGCCGTGTGGGTTCTTTTCTAAGAAATTGTCCAGCGCCCAGAGTCATTACGAGATTGGTGACAGGGAACTGTTGGCCATCATACTGGCACTTAAGGAGTGGCGACATCTCCTGGAGGGCACTCAGACTCCAGTACTAATTCTTACTGACCATAAGAATCTAACCTATCTCTCTGAGGCCAAAAGACTGTCTTCCCGACAGGCCAGGTGGGTGCTGTTTCTGTCCCGGTTCAATTTCTTAGTATCCTATCTCCCTGGTTCTAAGAATATCAGGGCCGATGCGTTGTCACGTCAGTTCGCTTCTGACACTGAGAGGGAGGAAGTCCCGGTACCCATCATTCAGCCAGATCGGATCCTGGCTACTATTCGCACTACTATAACCTCGCCACTGGGGGAGGAGATACTGGCATCACAATCACGGGCACCTCCAGGAACCCCAGTGGGGAAGTGTTTTGTAGAAGAGTCTTTCCGTACCCGTCTCTTGGAGACCTATCACGCCTCTAAGGCAGCTGGGCATATTGGTAGAGACCAATTAGTATGGTCTCTTTCGCAATTATTTTGGTGGCCTACATTGAGAGCTGACTGCGCTGCTTTCACGGCAGCTTGTACCACATGTGCCCGTGCCAAGACCCCTAGACATCTCCCTGTGGGCTTATTACAACCTGTGCCTAACGGAGACCGTCCATGGTCTCATATATCCATTGACTTTATGGGAGAATTACCGGCATCTAGAGGTTACAAATTCATTCTTATGGTGGTCGACAGATTCTCTAAGATGGCACATTTTGTGCCTCTGACTGGCCTTCCATCGGCTCAGGAGTTGGCGATAGTTTTTGCCAGAGAGGTGTTCCGTCTGCACGGAGTGCCCAGAGTAATTGTCTCAGACCGTGGGAGCCAGTTCGTTTCTAGGTTCTGGAGGGCATTTTGTGGTCAGATGGGCATTCAGTTATCATTCTCCTCCGCCTACCATCCCCAGACGAATGGGGCCGCTGAGCGTGCCAATCAGGGACTGGAACAGTTCCTGCGCTGTTTTGTCTCCGATCATCATGATAATTGGGCTGACCTGTTGCCATGGGCAGAGTTTGCCAGGAACTGTGCGGTTAACTCATCGTCCGGGAGCTCCCCATTTTTCGTGAATTATGGTTTCCAGCCTTGTCTGCTCCCGGACTCCTTTCAGGCACAGCAGATCCCTGCTCTTGACGAGCATTTGGCACGACTTCATTCCACTTGGGCACAGGTTCAGAGGTCCCTCAGTCAGTCTTTCAGACGGCAGCAACGGCACGCTAATCGCAGACGCCTTCCAGCGGTCTCATTTCAAGTTGGGGACAGGGTATGGCTGTCATCCAGAAACCTCAACCTACAAGTCCCATCCAATAAACTGGCTCCCCGGTTCATTGGTCCATTTAGGATTATCCGCAAGATTAATCCGGTTTCTTATGCTCTGGAGCTTCCACCCTCTATGCACATTCATAATGTGTTCCATGTCTCTCTTCTGAAACCCTTGGTGTGCAATCGATATACCACTACGCCAGTGATTCCTGGGCCGGTGGACGTCCAGGGCCAAGAGGAATATGAAGTCCAGAGTATTGTTGACTCCAGGAGATTTAGAGGAAAGCTGCAATATTTGGTTCATTGGAAGGGCTATGGCCCTGAGGAACGCTCTTGGATTGATCAGGGGGATCTCCATGCTTCAAGATTAGTACGCAGCTTTCACTCTAAATATCCTTTGAAACCCAAACCTCAGGCTAGGAGAGGGGGTCTTTGAGAGGGGGGTACTATCACAGTGCCTGTGATTCCTGTCACTCTCTGTTGTGGATGTCACTGATTTGCTGACTGAGTTTGACCCGCCTCCTGATGACCTTTTTATACCTGGCTATCTCTCTGGTCAGTGCCCTTTCGTGGTGTTCCTGAGCCAGTAGTGCTTTTGCTGTGTTCCTGTGTTCCTGCCTGTGTATGATTCGGCTTGTCCAGACTACTCTCCAGTGTTCCTGCCTGTGTATGATTCGGCTCGTCCAGACTACTCTCCAGTGTTCCTGCCTGTGTATGATTCGGCTCGTCCAGACTACTCTCCAGTGTTCCTGCCTGTGTATGATTCGGCTCGTCCAGACTACTCTCCAGCGTTCCTGCCTGTGTATGACTCGGCTCGTCTGCGGACCACCCTTGGATCCTGATCCGGCTAGTCTGACGTTCCTGCCTGTGTATGACCCGGTCCGGCTGACTTCCTGCTCCGAAGATCGACTTCCAGCTTGTTCCAGTGACCTGCGTTTCAGTTGTCGCCGTCGCGACATTTTCCAGTCCTTGCTGCCCACGAGTGTGCCACTGCCTAGCCTGGTGATTCCTGCAATAGTGCTGTGTCTCGTTCTAGTGCAGAGCTGTGTGTATTCTGTGGGCCTTCCTCTCCTTGCAGAGCCTGACCGTAGCGTTATAGCCTGAGTAACGTTACAGAGCCTTGAAGTAGCGCTGAAGCCTCGAGTAAACGTGCACTTTAACTCTCGCAGTGCTGCCTCATATTCACTCTCTATATCTCCAGTACAAGCCTTGTTACAAGTGACACTGCTGCTGAGTTGGCCGCTCTCCGTCGGCAACTCTAGTCTTACGTTGCAGAGTGTTCACGAAGCTTGGGCCGTTTGGGCGCTAAGGCTCTCCGGTGTTGGTTACTGTCGAGATCGTATATCCAGAGTGTGGCAGAGAGGTTCAGTGTTGGCTATTCGGTACTAGCCCGTGGAGGTTAGTGGTTCTGGCTCTAGCATTACTGCATTCGATTACTCTTGAGGAGGCTCTTAGCTCTTGCATTGCAGGCCGGTTTCCTTATTGTCCTAAGGGGCTATTCGCACTTGCACATACTAAGCAGTCTTGTAGCTACGCCCGTGGGGGTTAAGCTGTTACCCTTTCTGCTTATCGTTTACCACCTAGGCAAGGCAGCTCGTTCCTCTGTTCCTGATGACCTTCATCTGTACAGCGCAGCCGATTTAACATCAAGGGCGTGTCAAACTTCCACATCTGAGACTGAGCATATTTGGACTTTAACCCCTTTGGGGCCTATACCATCCTAGGGCATACTGCCTTGTATTTATGTCCATAATACTGTTTTCCTGGTATTTTCTCAGTTTACATTATCTGTATATTACCTACCGCCTCTAGCGGGCGTGAGTGTCATTATTCACTTTAATAAAGTGTGTTTTATTTTCACTATTTGGTCTGAGTGTCATAAAAACCGTAACATCCACACACACTCTCACTCAGGATCATGACCCCACAAACACACTGTTTCACCTCCCTCAGATAATTGTAACCCTCCATACATACTGTTTCACCTCCCACAGATAATTGTAACCCTCCATACACCCTGTTTCAGTACGAGGGTGTAATGTTTCCATAAAATACAAACTCAGGGATAAACTTAATAGTAAGTCTTTTATTTAACCCATTCAGTGCCAGAGGGGTATGCAACACATTGCTTTGCAATGTGTTGCGTACCCCTCTGGCACTCAAAGAGTTAACTCTTTTCATCTCTTCAGTCACCTCACTGTCTGTTTTCAAATGTCACTCCTCCACTTCCTGCTTCCTGATTCCCACCCTTTCTCCTTAAAGGGAGAGAGATGCTTTGCTGCATGATACAGAGGGCAAGCCTTAAACACCACTTTCTATTTGATCCCTAAGCGTATTGCTACATTGCCTCAGCTGAAGAGCCACTGTGTGTTATATTGCTATGTTACCTCAGCTTAAAGGGATAGTAATACTTCATTTTATCTTTATTTTATTTTGTAGGCATTAAAAAAACATGAAGAATGATATAAGTCTTATCTCTCAAACCTTTATGGTTTAAGAGATATTCACAAGCAAAGTATCCCCCCCTGTTCAGTCAGATCAGAAGGGAGGTGCCCAGGTAGACTGCAGAGAGGGACAATCTTCAATTAAGATAAGGGAAAAACTTGTCAAGGGGGGAAGGGCTTTTATTGTTTTCATTGTAAGAAGAATGTCCCCTTCTGTTATCTGTCTGGTCTTACAACTAGATTCACATCTGAGAAGAGATGGCTTACACTAGGTAAAAGGGGCGGGAGGGGAAACTTTGCCTGTGAATAGCTCTTAAATCATAAAGGTTTGAGAGATAAGACTTATATCATTCTTCATGTTTTTTTAATGCCTACAAAATAAAATAAAGTTAAAATGAAGTATTACTATCCCTTTAAGTAAGGAGTTACTGATTCAATGTAGGAGTGATTTAAATCATTCAGGGAGTTGGCCTGCCCCAACTAACCAGCCCACCCACCACTATCCAAGTGACTGAAAAAACAAAGCCAAGCTAAAGGGAGTTAAATGGGTCTTTTAACCTCTTGAATGTTTTGCAGTGCATTGGAGACCTTCCTAGCATTCAAGGTTTTGAAAGCCTCATTAAAATTAATATGATTTTTTTTTTTAATTTATTCCCTGTGGTGCACTTCGTTTGCACAAGAATTGCACCACTTTTCTTAGTCCATCATCTTCATTGTGTTACTAATATCAGACTGACTTTATTGTTATTCTTAGGGCAGACATTTAATGAGCCTTACTACTAACAGATTTGAAAGCAATTGTAGCTGTACCATCAGCTCTGATCTTTTCTTATACAGTTTCTCTTTTGTATTACTTTGTATAAGTGCCTGAAGTGTCCTTGTTTATCATGAGATGAGCCCGACAAATGCAATCAATAAATAGGTCTGAAAAGCACAATGTCTATATAATCAATTAATAAAGGGTCCAGTGTTGCTCTTTTTGTGCATTCGTTGGAGCCTACTTAATATTGCATTATTCAATGTCTCATATCAGTTAAAGCTGAAACAATAAATATTGCAAATATTTCCTTTGTTCATGAATTATATCAAGTAGTATCACAGTTCTGTAAAAAAATCTCATGAAATACATTGACAAGAGCTACTGAGATTCATATGTGTAGCTAATCAAATACTATTGGAAATGATTCTTTAATTTACAGCTGCAATGCATTTCCTTGTGCCTGTTGAAAATCATATTTTTTATTGCTTTGATATTCGTAGAAATTTTACAGATTATTTAATTTACCACATGTTGCATAATGATGAATATAGTTTAGGACCAGTACAATACAATTATAGTAGTATTTTGACTATATGCACAAAGGAAGAATAGTGATTATTGGTCACATCAACTGCATTTTAGAGAAAGACATAAAACCCCAAATTCTCATTGATTACATTTTTTTTAACTCATTAAATGCTAGAGTACAGTACATTGGAGTCCTTTCGAGCATTCAAGGGGTTTGAAACCCATTTCCATCAATGGGGATTTCTACTTCTGGTGCAGTTGGTTTGCCCTAGGATTGTTCCATTCTTCTTCTGCATATATGACCATTTATACTTTATTACTCTTCTGATATAGACATAAAAGTTAAAATATCTAAACTGAATTAGTAAAATATAATGGGATTTTTTAATTACTGATACATCCTTTTCTCTTAGTCCATTGAGGGATGAACAGACCATGGGGTTAAGCAGTGCACTATAAGCAGAAAAATCATCCCGTTGCATAGCTGCTAACACCTCCCCCCTGCATAGCTGCCTTCAGTTTTCATTTAGCAGAGTCAGAAAGGGAACAGCTGTAAAACAGATCCATTAGAAAAGGCAGTACATTCTCACCCGGCAAGTTTTCAGTGGGCGGGATGCCCTGCATCCCTCAATGGACTAAGAGAAAATGATTTATCAGTAAGTAAAAAAAATAAAATTTTCTCTAGAATCATTGAGGGATGCAGGGATCATGGGGACATACCAAAGCCGCCTCAAACAACCGGGAGGGAAGAAAACAAATGAACAATGACCTGTAAAACTTTATAGCCAAAACTAGCATCTTGGTATGAAACAATTTTAACCTTGTAATACTTAATGAAAGTGTGAACAAATGACACCATGTAGATGCCTTGCACAACTGGTCAACAGTAGCTTGATTCTTCAAGGCCCAAGAAGTGCCGATGGACCTTGTAGAATGAGCTGTGATTCTGATGGAAGTTGGAACATACTTTAGTCTGTAAGATTGTCTGTTTAAGCCATGAAGCAATGGTAGCCTTAGAAGCTTGTCTACCCTTTTTAGGGCCTTCTACACAACAAAACGTATTGTAAAGCAATGCAATGCACAGCCCTCTGACACTCAAAGGGTTAAACATCTCACTACATCTAAAGTATGAAGAACTTTTTCTTTACAATTATAAGGGTTATGACACAATGAAAGGGGTACCACTTCCTGGTATAAGTGGAAAGAAGAAACTACTTCAGTATTAGATCTGCTGCTTTTTAACAGGTTTATAAATGATCTGGAAATAGATATAGAAAGCAAAATATCAATATTTGCATATGACACTAAATTATGTAAAGTAATGAATTAAGAACAGGATATTTTCTCTCTACAGAGGGATTTACATACAATGTCAGATTGGGCAAACAAATGGAATATGAAGTTTAATGTGGGAAAGTGTTAAGTCATGCATTTGGGTGGAAATAATCCCAAGGCTACTTATGAACTTAATGGAATCATTTTAGGGGACTCATTACTAGAGAAAGACCTGGGTATCCTTGTCAACTACAAACCTGGAAACAGTGACCAGTGAAAAACAGCAGTAGCAAAGGCAAACAGAATCCTGTCTTGCATAAAAAGAGGTATTGAAGCAAGAGTGGATAACATTATTTTGCCATTTATACAAATCATTGGTAAGACCTCACCTTGAGTATTCAGTTTTGGGCACCAGTTCTGAAAAAGGATATACTAGAACTAGAGAGGGTACAGGGAAGAGCAACAAAATTAATTAAGGTAATGGACTTGACATATGAGGAACGACTAGACAAACTTGGTTTATTTACTATAGAGAAAAGACTACTAAGAGGAGACCTTATCACATTGTACAAGTATATGAGTGGTGAATACAAGGATTTCTGCGGTGAGCTATTTATTCCAAGTTCTGATCAGGTGCCCAGGGGACACCCCTTGAGATTAGAGGAAAGGAGGTTTAGACCTCAGCAGAGGAAAGGGTTTTTTACAGTAAGAACTGTTAAATTGTGAAATTCCTTACCCAAGGAGGTGGTTATGGCACATACAATGGATACATTTAAGAGAAGATTAGATACATTACTTTCAAAAGGGAACATACAGAGTTATACTGTTGTTTAGTAGGCAGATCAGGAAGGACTGATAAAGACTAACTTATTTGGTAGCAGGAAAGCTATAAAACTCTCAGTCACTGAGGTAGGAGGCGAAGGTTGAACTTGATGGAACTGTGTCTTTATTCAACCTAATTTGCTATGTTACTATGTTACTGTAGGTTGGAACTCTGGAACTGTTCTTAAAACCACTTTATCTTGATGAAAGGTAAGATGAGGAGAATACAAAAAAGAGCACTAAGTTCTGAAACTCTTCTTGCAGATACAATTGCCGTTAGAAAGACTGTTTAAAAAGTTAGGTTTCTTATAGAGGCTGATGACAAAGACTTAAATAGAGAGTATTGAACCTCTAACACTAAATTCAAATCCCTTGGTGGAATGTATGGGGGAACTATCCTGTTGACCTGTTGAAGGAATGTTTGATTTTCTGGGAGAGAATCAATCTTTCTCTGTAGAGAGCCAAATCCAGGACTTTCAGAGAGTTAACCCATGGACCTTTATCTAGACCTGATGCAGGAACTCTAGAAGGGATGGATGATGTATATCTTTGTTAGCACAGAAAGAGAAAAATATTCTCCAAACGCTGCAATATATCTTAGATGACACCGGTTTGCTAGCCCTGAGCATGATTTGAACCACAGGAGAACTGAAATCTTTATTTTTTTAAGATTTTGGTCTCACGTTCCACTCCATCAAAGCAAAGCTGTGTAAGTTGTGGTGGCAAACTGGGCATTGGGAGATGAGGTATTGAATATGAGGTAGATGCCATGGCTCTGTTAATTACATGTCTTTGAGGTGGTGAAACCAAGACTTCCTGGGCAAAAATGGATCTATGAGGATGGTAGAAGTATTCTGGGAATCATAGCTTGTGAATGGAATACATACACTAGTCTGTAATTCCAAGGAATTGTTAGGGCATCCATTGCTATTGCTTGTGGATCCCTTGCTCTTGCACAGAATGTTGGTAGCTTTCTGTTTCTTCTTGATGCCATATTGTCTATGTCTGGAACTCCCCATCAGGGAATTATCTGAAGGAATATTTCCTGATTTAGCTTGCATTCCCCTGAATCTATGGTCTGACATCTGAGGTAGTCTGCCTCCCAATTCTCCATTCCTGAAATGTAAATGGCTGATAATGCTGGAACATGGTTCTCTGCCCAGAGAAGAAATTAATTTATTTCAATCCAGGCAGCATTGCTTTTCATCCCTCCTTGATGGTTTTTGTATGCTACAGCAGCATTGTCTGAATGAATCCAAATGGGAAGATTATTCCAGATAGAAACCCATGCCAATACCACACTGCAAATTACATGTAACTTCAAGAAGTTAATTGGAGTATGGGTCTCCGATGGAGTCCACTGACCTTAAATGGAAAGATGTTTGTACACAGCTCCCCATCTGAATAGACTGGCTTCTGTTGTGACTATCTCCCACTCTGCAATGGAGAAATGCTTCCCTGCAAGAAGGTTTTAAACTTATGACTCAACAGTGTAGAGTAGACATGTGCGAATTCATTCGGAGACATTCGGATTTCGTCGAAAATGGGGTCATTCGGAGACATTCGGCCAATCCGAAACTCAAGGGTCATTCGGAAAAAATGATCCGACTCCGAACAGCCCAGGTCCGAAATTCGTCGAAACTTTCGGAAGTTTCGGCAATCGACACATTTCCAAAAGTTTTGACTACTTTTGACCAGGACATTTTGTACTTCCTGTGCGCGCTCAATTACTTTCCCTCCATAATTTTCCCTCCATGTCTCTAGTCCAATTCCATTCTCCGTTTCATGCACTACTTCCCTCTTTTGTCTGTATTCGAATAGCCTTCTTCGTTTCATGATGGGGGTTGGACTAATGACACAGTCACACAGACAGACTGCCTGCATTTCCTCATTGGGTTGTTGGAGCTCAGAGAGAAAAGAGATTAGAGTGTACAGTTGTTGTGTAGGCAGGCAGGTAGCATTAGGCTAGGCATAGGTAGGCAGCCAGCATTAGTTCCAGTTATTGCCACTGCAAGAACAAGTAATATTTGTTCCTGTGCAAAATATAAAAAAATATTAGGTATTTGTTCGAATACAGGGCTGGCCATTACATGGGTCCCAGTGGGTCCATGGACCCAGGCGGCACTTTGACAGGGGCGGCAATTTGCCGTCCCATAGCATGTTTATTTTGTGCTCTTCTGCCATTTCTGTGTTGCAGGGTGTCCCATCAGTGTGACTGTCAGCAGCCGGGCAGCCCTATGCTCACTCAGTGGTGATGCCTGCTGGCTGCTTCAGTGACGTGAATTATGTGATAGTGAAACATTATGCCTATTTTGTATTGTTTATCGCCCACCTAAAGTCAAGACTTGAGTAAATAGGTCTACCATGCCAGATTTGCTAGAGAGGTTTTACAAATACAGGAGGGTGCCCCCTGTACAAAATGAGTCTAAACATTTGGGATCCCTAGTATGAGTGCACAACAGTGCATGATGTGTCCTGAACAGGATTGCTGTGAGGTGTCTCCACCCAGAAGGTGCTGGCCGGGCTGAGCTTCAACATTGCGACAAGTGACCAACTAAGAGCACCGTGCCGTGCAGCCATAGCATCACCCCCTCCTACTCTCCGGGTCCCGCTGACTGGCAATAACAGGTGAGTCACTAAGAGATCTGAAGCCTTTCTGGAAGTCCTTTCACTTGGAAAGGGGCTAGGTATTACTTGGGGGAGTTGCCTCGTGTGTAAATAATTTCTAGGTGGGAGATGAATGTGCATCACTTATGTGTTTCCTAACAGTAGTTAGAATACAACTCCCATCATCCCCTGATTATGACATTGGGAAATGCCCAGCAATTACCGTAGAGCCCTGTATTGCACACTCACGGAAAACGGTGATATTGCTATACTAAGACAATGCTGTGGACCCCTCTTCAGTATAGATGTCAAGCATTTTTTTTTATTTCTCTCCTGTGTTGCAGTTTGTTCACAACAGAATGTCTCAATTTTTCTTTTTAACCCTTTGAATGCCAGAGTGGTATGCAACGTATTGCTTTGCAATGCATTGCGTACCACTCTGGCACTCAAAGGGTTAACACATTACATCTATCAAATTACAATCATTGATGTTTATTCTTGATGTAGTATGAAACTCTACAATGTATATACACATAGAGTTATCTGATATGAGGGGAAATTAGGATAGGAAAACGAGAGAGAGGAATTTGGGTACTAAAGAGGGACAGTAGGGTAGGAGGCTGGTACCAGAAAATGAAACCTTAATCTTTACCCATGTACTAACATAGAATGTGACATGTAGTTTGTCCATATTCGAGTCGACCACTTATGTTGAGTAGGATGTGACAGGCATGGGTTTTCGATGTCGAGCATATGCTAAATTGAATGACAGGCATGAGGTTTCGATGTTCGAACATATGCTAGATTGAAGGACAGGCATGGGGTTTCGATGTTCGAACATGATAAATTGAATGACAGGCATGGGGTTTCGATGTTCGAACATGCTAAATTGAATGACAGGCATGGGTTTTCGATGTTCGACGTTTGCATTGTGACTGGCATCCCATGCTAGAGTAGAGGCATGCACAGACTTTCAATGTATGACAATGTCCGTTTTTGGGATGGATCTTTTTCTAAATGCACACCCTGTCTGCAAATAATGATAGCAGCGTGCACGGCCGAATAATTCGGAATGGATCAGAATTTCGTCCGAATCGAATAGGCCCGGTCTGAAATTAGGATCATCCGAATTAGAAAAAAAAAAATTCGTCCGAATTCGAATTTTACCGAAAATTTTGCCCGTGCACAAGTCTAGTGTAGAGATTGTTGTGTGGACTGTGATACCTTCATAATTTGATGAAGATGATTTGGATTTTTGGACCAGTTGTGAATCAGATCAAGTTGAAAGTGAAAGTGATCAAAGGGAACTGCTTCTATTGTGCCTACCATTTTTCCCACAAACTTCATGCACTGTCTGACAAAAACTTCTGGTAGGGAAAGTAAAGATTAGACTCGGTCTTGAAGCGCCAAAATCTTCTCTTTAGGTGAAAACACCTTTTGCTTAGTTTGATTATCCAAACAATATTTTTCAGAGGTAACAAAGTAAGATGAGGATAATGTTGAATTATCTCCTGAGATAGAGCCTTTAGCAATGTATCATCCAGGTAAGGAGTCAGATATCTCCCATGGATCTGAGGTGAGCCATAACTGGAGCCATCAACTTGGGGCAAACTCTCAAAGCTGTGGCTAGGTAGAAATGCAAAGCCACTAACTGAACATGTTTGTTTTGGTGAGCAAACTTGTGATATTTCCAGTGTTTAGGCCAAATAGGTATGTGTAGGTAGGCATATTTGATTCATCTGGTTCATGATTGATTTGATAGATTCCATTTTGAACCTGGGAACTTTGAGAAAGTGGTTTAGGTTTTTCAGGTCCAAGATAGGATGGAATCCTGCATCTTTTTTAGGTACCATAGAAATATTGAAATAAAAGCCTTTGAACTTTTGGTCTTTTGGTACTGGAACTATTACACCATTGTCTAGGAACTGATGACTAGCCTGATGAAAGGCTTCCTGTAACTTGTTTTCTTTTGGTACCCTGGACATGAAGAAACTATGAGGAGGAAGCATTGTGAAAGATATTTTATACCCTTATTGAATGAGTTGTAGAGCCTACTCATCAGAGATTAACATCCTCCATTGCTGTTTGAAGTGATGGAGTCTTCCCATCACAGGAGGATTTGAGGAAGATTCCATACTCCAAATATCATGCTGTAGAGGGCTTGGAATCTGAAGCCTCCTTGGGTACAGTTTTCTTTTGTGTCCAGGTAAGTTTTGCTCCACGAAAGCAAAAGGAACCTCCAGATGAATGATTAAAACTTTGTCTGGAGGAAGTTTTTCCTAAGTAAAAGTAATTTTCTTGTTATCAGACCTCTTATATTTATTTTGGGCAGAAAGGTACTTTTACCTCGAGTGGCATGGCTTACATTTTTGTCTAACTTTGGCCCAGTAAGGAAATTAGAGGTTTTTGGAAGAAGAATCTGCATTCCAAATATTTAACCTCTTAATGACAAAGGACTTACCAGGTACGTCCCGGGTACGTATGAAGGGCGTTAAGGTGACAGCCGCGTGCGCACACGGCTGTGACTAAGGGGTTAACCATAAACCACGACATGCTGTAACAGATGAAACTGAACATCTAGATGCTAGTTTAGCTATCTCCAAGGCAGCTTCCCCAATATAGGTGGTGGACTCTTGGAGGTAACCTATTAGTGGAAATATATCAGCATGAGGTACAGTATCCTGCAAGGCTTGAATTATTTGCGCCTGCCAGGCCTCATCAGCTCTGAATGCTCAGGCTGAAACAAAGGAAGCTGAAATAATCCAGGAAACATCACTCTGTTCAAGGTATCAACCTTTTTGTCAGCAGGATCTTTAAGTACTGCTGCAGGTTGAACAAGAATACGTGGATAATCTGGATACAGAAGGGTCAACTGTTAATGGTGTTGAGGAAAGATCATCCTTTGCTTTAGAAAAGGGGGTATACCTTAGCAAATTTTTAAGGAATTTCCACATTTTTATCTGGGATTTCCCACTTATCCCTGACAATCTGATTAAGTTCTTCATAGTCAGGGAATATGACGGTAGATTTTTTTTTACATTTAAAAAGATACTTGGTAGAGAACTTAGGGGCTTTGTCATTAGAAACTCCCAAGACATCCAGGATAGCTTTAATTAAAGAATTTATGGATGCTGAATCTGAGTCATCTAAATTGCAACCCTCTCCAAAGGATGAGGGGGCTCAGAACTGTCACTATCCAATTCAGCTTCATCATCAGAGGAATATGAGGGTGAATAAAGCAGATTTTGGTGGCTTTTTTGGTTTGTGGTCTTTTAACGTGCACAAGGTAAATCTGTAAACGTGTTCAAAATATACTCTAATTTGGCAAGAGAACCTGGCATTGAGGGAGCATCAGTAAATGTAGAAGCCTTGTTAGCCTCTAAGACCATACATATTGTTTGTGACCTTTACATTGCATTTTTTACATGTATTAGAATTAGAGAATAAACTAAATCTCAATGTTAGCTGAGTGAGCCCTGACTGAGAGTTAGTTCAATTTCCATAGAGTAATGATAACATTCAATAAGAGCAATGCCCCACAGGAACTTAGCATTAATGAACACTTGTATTTCACTACAGAAATGTTACAGTGTATACCCAAAGGAATAATCACCATTGTATAATTAATGGGCAGAATTAATTCCTCACATAAAAAGCCCAATAGTAAAAACAGTCCTTGGCACCAAAGGAGCTAGAAGTGAAGGGGTTACTTTTTGGAAAGATTATACATAGTGCTGCTTCACCAGAGTCAGCTCAAAAAATGGATTGCCAAACAAACTCTAGCAACAATACTGAGTGCCCTGCTCCAACAGAGTGGTAACCTGGATAAGTCCCCTTTTTTCACTCTTCAGTTGCAGAGAAGCTGTTATCAGAGATTCACCAGAGCGGCTGGAAGCAATGACTGCTGCTGTGTGAGGTAACTTTTGTGCGCGTAGGGCATAGGCATATAGCTCTATGTGGAAAACACAAAGCACTATGCACTAAGGTAAATTTAGTAGTAATTATAGAAATAAATATTATACAATTTTATAATATAACTAGTAAAATAAGTTGAAATAAGGCAATATTACAGGCCTCTATGATTCAGAAATTAAGCTATTCCAATGGAAGGAAGCTAAGAATCAAAGGGTTAAATAAGAGGTCTCTCCTCATAAAGTGAGGGCCCTCAGAAGCTTTGAAGAGAAAGGTAAAATAAAAAAATAAAAAAAGGAATGTGCATCCAGAAACAATTATTATTATTATTATTATTAATAATAATAATAATAATAAAGGGAGGTCTATATATATAAGCTGCTAAAAGATATATAATACCACTTCCACCTAAGAGGTCAATTTAGAAAAAAAGAAAATTGAAAAGATATCTATCTTAGCGATAAACTATTAATAGTGATAATAATTAAATAATAAATGATGGTGTATAAAAAGTAAAAGTATTTATTAGTATGAATGCCAATGGAAAACACAACAACTTTGTGGATATAACTTCTATAAGTGTTTATATTTAATTCAGAACCGTCTCCACATGATATAGCTATTGTCAATTGATTTTATTTATTGGCCACTCTCAGTTAATTTATCTTGTAATTTTTTATTATTCAACCACTTTATGTGGTTTTGTATTAGGGCCCTTGCAGCATCACTAATTTTTGGCTTATATGGCAAATATATTTATATTGACATTTTCATGGCTTACTGGATTGGACACATAGGTAGATGGTTGGTGTCCAGTTACAGGATTCCACCTAATATCAAGAAGTATTATTATTTATTGTCTATTTATTTTGAGTTTATTTTTGTCCATCTATGTGTAGATTCATTTTTCTTGGTCTTTTCAGTGTTTTCCATTGGCATGTGTACTAATAAATATACTTTTACTTTTTTATATACCATCATTTATTATTTAATTACTATCACAATTAATAGTTTAGAGCTAAGATTTACATATTTTCAAAATAATAAAAAGGCTAATAAATGAAGATCTCTTTAAGACAAAAGTTGCCCTGTGTCTGAAAGCAGTTATGCAGGGGGAGGGTTTAGCAGCTATGAAGTGGGGGGAGTTTTTTTGCCAAAATGCCTTGCCTCCTATAGGCATGCTGATCCCTGCATCCCTCAATGATACTAGAGAAAGTAAAATTGTCTCTGTGAAAAATATATAGTAGAAAGGTTTATTTATCTGTTTGTGTATAAGTGCAAATGCAAGGAAAATGTTTATTGCTTATTAGACAGTCCTCTACTTATCATTTATAAGTGAGAGCTTACAACTTAGAGACGGGCTAAATGTTTTGCAACAAAAGTAGAAATTCAAAAATCTTCCCTCCACGTGGAAAAATTTCCTGTGAAAATTGCAGTTTTTTTTCTTTTTTCACATTTTTATTACATTGAAATAAATTATAATAATGTATCCCTCCATGTGGTTGGTTTGCCTGTGTATTCCACCTGTGCTAGTTTAAAAGGGCTGTCAGTCAGTTCCCTGCATGTTGTCAGTCTGTGCTTGGGATAGGGGAAGAAAGCAGCTGAATTTTGTTGATAGAGATGACAAGCAAAGAAAGAGGAGCTGAAGTTTTTTTGCACTTCTTTGTTGCTAGCCAAGTTTTTTTTGTGTGTGTGGATGCGAAGGGAGAAAGGAGATTTAAAGAAATAAAAAAAAACCTTTTTGACTTATAAGTGATAATCAGGACACAGAAAGTTGATCCAAGTTCCTTCATGAGCTGGCTGAGCTTCTACCGAGAGACTGATAGATGTGTTGTGTAGACAGACACAAATACATCATACATCCAAATACACTTTATACATTGTATTTACTTTCACAAACATTGACTTCTATAACAGCAAGAAGAAGAAGGCCAGGCACATACTGAGGAGTGGTGCTTCTGCTCACCTACACCAGATGCTGTGCCACACACTTTATTGCAAACTACTGATTCTGAGGCTAATGGGTCTATCCTTATCATGTACTGCTCTCTAAAGACAAGACTACTGCTGAAATTTTGATGCAGCTATGTAAAGAGGCAGACAGGCAAAGAGGGGGAACTGGAGTTGTTTGCAGTTGCAGAGAGTGTGGGTGTTATTTCTTTGGAGACAATTACAGATAGTGACAGTTTATAAATGAGAAAAACAAAACACGAAAACAAAACTTTGACTGTTAGGTGATAGAGGCAGCCAGGAGATTCCTTGATATGTGATATGACAGAGACCGGCAGCTACAGATCATAGAGACAAAGACATACATCATACATTATTTTCAGATGGGCAAAACATCACTTCATAGACTAAAAGTGCTGTTGAATACTTTACATCAAAAATCAACACTACTTTCATTATGTCCAGCAAACAAGCTTGAATAATGAAAAAAGGAAAGTTCCCTCCCCTTTATGCCTGATGAGCTGTAAAGCTGTCAGAGGCAGAATCCGGTTGACTGACTTTAGTCGGCTCTTCAGGAGCGCTGACATTGGGATATCCAACTATAATTACTTAATCGGTATGGTCTACAACGTGTGCCTGGCTTGCAAACACACGTTGTGGACCATTCCGATGAAGTAATTATAGTTAGATATCTCGATGACAGCGCTCCTGAAGAGCTGCTGTCTGATCCCAGAAGCAGGATCTCATGATGTCCACTATACAGCGGACACATGAGAAGGGGGAGGGAGTGGAGGTCTTTATTTTCTTACATCTCTCAAACCATAATGGGAATGAGGGCATTAAGTATGTTTTTATTATTCCTATCATTTGGCTTACAGCTTTCCTTTGGGTTTCCTATCTCTTTAAAGTAATAATTTTACACAGCTCTTCTGCTATGTACTGCCAACGCACATTTACTGAGTTAGTAGGAAGGTGTCAAAAACATCCCACAAATAATCTCAAGATATGCCCGTGGAATGCCAAACTTTCCAAAATGTTGGCAGTTGACATGCTCACCTATTCATTTGTAGAAAACTGAAGTTTTAAAGAAATGATGCCATTTGTTGCATCTACAGTACTGCCACTTTGTGCATGCAGAATTTTTAAAGACAATCCCACAAAGCTGCAGATCTCTTAAATAAATTACAGCAGAAGAAAGATGAATAGCCTGTACCCTACTTCCAGAAATCTGGCTTTGTGTCTGTCACTATTTTTAAAGAATAAATTATAAAATTATCACAAAGCCGTATAAGGATATGCATCCTCCCTGGGAGGTGAAGTATCATCATCACTTAATGCACACATTGCAGCAACCAAGGCTACGGTCAGTTTTTGAACTACCACTTTACTCCAACGTCCCTACACTGCTCCTCCTTTCCCTTTCCCACAGCCCCTTGTTTTCTTGGCATTACTCAACTACTGTGTGAGTTTTTACTCTAAATTACACAACACAACTGATGGAGTATGATGTCTCGCTTTTGGCCTTCAACAATATACTCAATCACGTCTGCTAACTACCAAGTTTACCTCAGTCACACAGCTCACGTCAGGGACCCAGTCAATTGTCTGTCACCTATTTTTTTTAATTACAGTAGTCCATCCTATCTTATCAATGTCAAAAAAAATTATAACTAAAAAAAAATCAACAACTTATTTCCCCAGACTTCTCCAGCACATAGATAATCACAGCAAGATCAGCAATTAAATTGGACCACAACTGCCTGTGTCTTTCAAATCAGTCAGACAATGTTAGGGTATTTGGGGTCAACCTCCTTTGCTCCTTTCTCACACCTCCCAGACTCTCCCAGCACAGAGATAATGACAGCCAGATCAGGTAGGAGCTTGGATCACAGCTGCTTGAGCCTTGCCAGTCAGCTGTAGTTTGCAGTATTTGGTGTCAACCTCCTTTCTCCCTTCCTCTCCCCCAGGGTGCCCCCAGAGTCCCCTAATACAGAGAACAAATGTCCTACTTAAAAGACTCCCTAAACGAAGCCTTAACGTCACTTTATTTGCCTATCTCCTCTTGCTCAAAAATGCACTGCTTTCTCCTCACAAACACAAATACTTTCTCTATCAATTTAAATACAAATTTCTTATTTATGTATTTATTTTTTATTAACTGTACCCTCACTAACAATCAAGAAACCCCCCCAAACAAATTCCCTGTTCAAATGATTAATTCATTCACCCACACAGGCACCCTCCTCAGACCCCTTTATACCATGTCTTATGGTTTCTATTTTATTTAGAATTTATTTTTTATTAACTGCCCCCCAATCCAAGTAAACAACCCCCCCCCAAAAAATCATCCCATGTTCAACTGATTCTTTCCCCACACCCCACCATCACAGGCACCCTCATGCCCCTTTTATACTATGCCTTTGGGAAATACAATAATATTTGTATTGTGTGTAATTTGTGTTGTGTGTAACTTCTATGTTCCCATTGATTTCAATGGAATGAGCTAGGCGAAAAAAGCTGAAAAAAAAGGAAAATTGGCACTTTTCGCTGGAAACTTTTCGTCAAGCGGAAAGTGACATTTTTTGGCAATTTCAGTTTGAGGCAAAAAATTTTCGCCCATCCCTAGGTAGAAATACAGTCTTCACATTGATTTCAATGTAATGAGCAAGGTGAAAAAAATGGGAAAATTGCATTTTTCATGGGAAATTTCCCACAAGAAGGTGTCATTTTTCATTTTAGCATATCCTTAGTATTTATAAAGAAAGGTGTTAAATGCATAAAAAATAAAGGCATTTTAGTGATTAATCCTTAATGGCAGGTATAACCTGCTCTTAATGGAAGTATATAGTGACAGCTATGTATGCGAAAAATCATTTTCATTTGTGAATTTTCTCAAAATATTCTCAGACAGACATATTTATAAACTTGGCTTTACATATGTATAAATATGACCTGTCATTATGAATATTAGCGACAATTCTTCAACATATGCTAAGTAATATTTTTATACATCTCCCCAATTTCCCTTCCTCTATAAATCTATATTACTTCCTGGCCACATCAAGTTAGAACATGCTTGTTTGGTCTTCCAAACAAAGTGATGACAAGAAATTAACATAAAATTATATGTATTACTAGAAGAAAAAGCTGCTAAATTTAGTATATGGGTATAATTTAAGATCTCTTAAAATTATTAGCACGTATATTATAAAAACTGTGATTTTATGGCAGAAGTGACAGGAATAAATAGCTCCTTTTAACCCCTTAATGACCAGTGACGTGCCAGGACCATCACAGAGTTTGGTCCTTTAAGGACCAATGATGGTCCTGGCACATCATGGGTAAAACCAGGGCTACCCCCAGAAACTGGCCTTTGCAGTATGAATTGCAATAACACTCTGAATACATGGCATAATATTAAAACAAAATATACGAATGCCTTGCTGCAATAACCATGTAACTATAGCCACTTAGTGAAGAGTGTTAGGATGTAATTTTTGTGGATGATCACAGTTGTTCTCAGATTTAACCTTATCTTTCTTCTCAATCATCCTTAGGGACAACTAAATATTTATAAAATTCATTTGTTATGTTTCTTTTTCTATTGTCTTTTACAAATATGGGGAAAGTGGCTAAGTGGATACTAGCTGGCTTCATTTGCTATCAGGCTTATTGAAAAATGATTGATCCATAATTAGTGGTAATCATCCTGTCCAGCTCATATATACTCTTCTATCCCTTTTAGGAGCTTATTTAAATAAATAGATCAAAAGGTCATGCACATGTAAGTGCACATAAAAAACTGATAAAATCCTAAATACAGATAATAATAATGATATCGATGCCACCCCCTCTTCTAAATCACAGAAACATTTAAATCCTTTTTAAGGAGCTTATATAGTTTTATAACCAAACATGGGTCAAATAGAAGTTCAAATCTACCTGTCTATGAAAAGGAAAGCAAAATTACCACATATTTTGGCGAAAATGTGCCTAAGAATTTTTTTTTTTATTTCTGGCTAAAATACCTGATAATTAAAAGAACATGAATGCTATTCATTTGTAGCACATATCCTTTTAAGTGTTTGTTATGGTAATACACAATAAGAAAGGACCTGGAAAATAGTGTATAGGACAATATTTGATTTTAAAATCAAATCTTTATTGTGATAATCATAAAACTATAACTTCATATATGTCATGTGATTATGCTGGAGCAGTAACCACCTTGCCATACAATAAATACTGTAAAAATACAACAGAAAAAGAAACAGTCAGTGAGAATCCCAATTAACAAAATTAGCACACTTAAACAACATAATTGTTAATCATCCATTGTATGAGCATTAAATATGAGTCCAATAACTGACAGAGCTCTCCAGGTGATTCAGGGAAACTAAATAGAAAGAGCTGCTTCGAACTGAAAGATTACAAATAAATCCGATAATGAGTTCAAAATGTGAAATCACCCTATAATTGCCAAGCATGGTCACATACAAATGAAAGCACTTCAAAAGGACAAGAAGTATATATCTTTCTGTTGAATATTGAGAGTGGGTTCTCAAAGAATTATTGGGATTAGAGATGCTGCATAGCACATCTACAAGGTCAATACATTTGACTGAAATTTCTGAAGGCTATTGTAGCATGTTATCACTAGCAGAGAAAACAAGAAAGTACTTGGGATTAAAAATAGCCTGAAATTTGCTCTCTTAACACTTCTTCAGAGGAATAATGTTAGATACCGAGCTCTGTATTGTTCACATTATAAAGTGTCCCATGATGCCCATTGGTGGGGATTGTACATACAATATCCAATCACAACCCATGATTTTCATCACAAAATAATCAGGCCTGATTTACATATACAAGCCACCGTCGGTCACCGTTTCCTGCTGCCAGTCCCCGCTGCCGTTCCAGATCTGGTTGATCGTCTTAGTGCTGGTTCTTGTTTCCACCTGCTGGTTCCTATCCAGTTCGCCTGTAGTCAGCTGATGTTCCTGGGTCACCTTGGTGACATTTCTACTCTCTGCCGGTTTATCCAGTACACGGGTACTGGTTCGCTCCACAGCTACCCGGCTGTTATTGCAGGATCCGATTGCATTCCCAGTACAGGGTACTGGTTCGCTTCACAGCCATCCCGCTGTTATTGCATGATACATATAGCGTTCCCAGTGTGTGGGCACTGGTTCGCTCCACAGCCATCCGGCTGTTATTGCACGATCTAACAGCGTTCCCTGTGTGTGGGTACTGGTTCGCTCCTTAGCCACCCGCTTGTCATTTCTGGATCAATTAAGCGTTCCCAGTACTGGGTACTGGTTCGCTCCATAGCCACCCGGCTGTTATTGCAGGATACGATTAGCGTTCCCAGTACAGGGTACTGGTTTGCACAACAGCCACCCGGCTGTTATTGCATGATACATATAGCATTCCCTGTGTGTGGACACTGGTTCGCTCCATAGCCATCCGGCTGTTATTGCACGATACAAACGGCGTTCCCTGTGTATGGACACTGGTTCGCTCCATAGCCATCTGGCTGTTATTGCACAATACAAATAGCGTTCCCTGTGTGTGGACACTGGTTCGCTCCATAGCCATCCGGCTGCTATTACAAGATACGAATAGCACTCTCAGTACAAGGTACTGGTTCGCTCCACAGCCTCCCGGCTGTTATTGCAACTCATGTGTTCAAGTTTCCCAGTACGCAGGTACTGGTTCGCTCCTTAGCCTCCCGGGTGCAGTTGCACCTTGTAGACTTGCTCCCAGTACTAGGTACTGGTTCGCTCCACCACCCTTGAGTCTATTATCGAATTGTGCAATACTGTGTTTTCAGTATGCGGGTATGGGTGGTCCCCTGGCATTCCTTGGCTTGCCACTTATGCTGACTTAGCCTCTTACGTCATCCTTGTGACTGCTGTTGCCATCTGTACAGTCACTGAGGCTTTAGTGGTTGCCATCCTCTCCTTATTAGGCTGCCTTGCTCGGTATTTTGGTGAGGCCGGTAGAACCTATTCTATTGTCCATCTTGGGTTGCCTTACCCGGTATTGGCAAGGCCGGTAGAGCCTGTATATCGCTGTCTGTCTATTGGCTGCCTTGCCCGGTATATTGGCAGGGCCGGTAGAGTCTCTATCCTTCAGTACCAGTCCTGGCTGCCTTGCCGGTAGAGCCAACTATTCCTCTGTGTACTAGTCTCCAGGCTGCCTTGCTTGGTATATTGGCAGGGCCGGTAGAGCCTATTTATTCCTTGTACCATCTTCCTGGCTGCCTTGCCCGGTATATTGGCAGGGCCGGTAGAGCCAGTATCGCTATTGTTATTATTGCTTTTCCCATCAATAAAGATATATGTATGAATGTGTATGATACCCTAAGGGGTTGTCTTAAACCTTTCAATAAAGTTGTGTTTTTACCTAACTTTGCGTCTGAGAGTCTTAACAAACCGTGACACTGTCCTTGCCTAAAGGGCCGGTTACAGTCCTGGCATGTCACTTATTTTTTATTCACAGCACTCCTATTAGTCCCCCGTTCGGCGCTTCAAACTTCCCTATGTGGTCCTAAAAGAACAACCACCCCGGGGACCGCTGGTCACTAAGGGGCTAAGATTCATGCCATTAGTTTTGAGCACTTCTATAACTTCAACAAGACATTCAACTGAACCATCCCATAGAATGAAGCGGTCATCTATTGTACAGTAACCATAGTAAAATATGATCTGTATACTGAGAGTTGATGTCATTGAAAACTATACACTCCTCAAAACACCTGAGATACAGATTCACATATGTTGGGACACATGCTCTCCCCATAGGTCTACCCTAATTCTGCAAATAGAATTGATCTAGAAACACAAAATAATTGAGAATGAAAAAGAGTAGTTTCAAAATGATCCTACACCCAGGGGGAAAGGGGAAAGGTATAGAAAAACGGCATCTTTCTTCTTCTCCTCCAAATTCCCCTTCACCATCTGGGGCAGAGGATGATATTGCATACCTTAGTGCTACTGACTCAGAATCAGCAATACAACTAGCACCAGGAGTATTTCTACTGGGAAGTGGAACCTGTCCTAGTTCTGCATCACTGGACCCCATTCTCACTGTGTCCAAGGTTGTCTGTGAAACACCAGTCTGCTCTTCAGCATCCTGCTGTCTTTGCAACTCAGCAGCAGCAGGAATTATAGCAGCAGCAAATTCCACAAATTCCAAAATGTCACTACTAGAGGAGGTGGTGATGCCCATCTCCATCCCTGTATCTGTCTCCTATTCTTTCTTGATTTGGACTTCTCCACTATCATCATCACCACAACCACCAGTCACTCCTTACTGCTGCTTCTCTATTACAGATATCTCATTGGTTGGAGGTGATGGAAAATGCAACAGAGTGTCCCCTACTGTCACACTTGCCTACTCTTGTTGAGCTGAGGAAGGCAGAGTGTCAGCACTAGCAGCAGGCACAGACAGCTAATCTGTGATCATGGTGGTGATGGCATTATTCCTGCTAGCCTCCATTTCTGCATTCTTCAGGATCGTGTTCCATCTGGACAATGCTGTTGGGGTAAGGGGCCTTTCAGGGTCAGGGGAATGTTGTGGGCTCCCTTTCCCTCTGAAATGGCCACTCTGCATTAATTCACCTGCCACCTTAGCATTAGCAGGAGGATCATTTGTGATAGTACCACCAGTTGCTTCACCATCACTATTACTACTAACACCAATCACATCAATTTCAGCCTCTGAGTTTTCCTCCCTACTAGTATGATCAGCCCCTCCCTCACTCCTAACACCCTTAGTCTGTAGCTGCTAGATATTCTTAGTAGTAGTAATAGTAGTAGTAGTAGTAGTGGGATTGCTTGAGGATGGCAAGTGTGACTTAGGGTCCCCTGTTGTCACACTTGACTTCATCTCCTTCCTCCCCTCCTGAGAATCACAAGATACCCCATCAGGAGCAGCACTGACCTATCCTTCTCACATTACAAGATTATTGGGGTGATGTAGGGGAACTGGCCATCATTGGGTCCGGGGAATCAGGGCATCCAGACTCTTTAATGTGAGTAGCGGTCACTTCCTCCTCCTCAGACTCACTGGATGCACAATGGTACATCCAGCTCCTCCTTTTAGTTGTATTCCAGGTGCTCAAAGTGATAGCAGTCACTATGATTCTATCCTGCCTCAAAATTGCTAATAAATTAGAGCACAACATACTAGCACCCTCTCTCTCTGTAGCTGCTTGTATTGTGTTTCACTTCATAACAAATTTCATGTTTCTATAGTGAAAAGGTAAAAACATGTAAATAAGGAGGTGGAAAGTTTGTAGCTTTTAAAAAAAACTAGAGACTTTTTTGGCAATTGGCAAAAACAGCAATGATTTAAATCACTTTATTGAAAGTGGATTTGTCCTAGAAAAAACGGATAACCACATGGTTCTCATGGATTTTTTCACAGGACCATGACTAGAGCATTTACCCACCCCTAATAATGAGTTATACACTGCAGAATGTCAAGTTTAGCAAGATGAATTTGTGGTGCGGGAACCATATACTACATCCCCCACTGACCGACATTAACATCGGTTGTACAATCCTTTTTCTTACCAGGGAACTTAAACAGGATTTGTTTCTAAACAGAAAACCTGTTATGGGATAAAGTTTGGATGTTAATTTATCAGTATGAAGACCTAAAGTGAGGTTGGGGTCAAGCCACACACCAAGATATTTGTAGGAGTCCACTGGGGCCAAGTTACATTTAAATTCTGTTACAATGTTTAGGTGGGTATTGCAGAGATTATGCAGTTTGTACTTTGTACCAAATACCATTGTGAACATTTGAATTAGTCATCTGTCAAATGTGGGGTTTTCTATTGTTTTACTCAGCAGCAAAAATAGTTTGTAGTACCTGAGGATGAGTTTACCTATATCTCACCTAGTCACCACTTGCCTCAAGTCCTTTTTGATTCCTAAAATGATTTTAAATTCAGGATAATTTTATGTGATCTGAAGCATTTTAGATATTTAGCTATAATAAATTACATTGTGTTTAGATAGGTAAATTAATGTGCACTATATTTTTCTTAAAGAGAACTTTCACTCTACAGCAGACTCTAATACTTGATTAAAAGTTACAATTGTCTAAAACTGTATTTCACCAAGACTAGTCTGTACCTAAATTAAATCAGGTCTGTTTAATCTTTGTTGCTTTTTCAGATCTAAATCATATGTATTTGCAAACCATTAATTTATAATAATCAATTTAAATTCAATTTAAATTATTTTACCTGAAATTGTTTTTAATGTATTATTTTACAAACTAAACTAAGAACATTTTACAAATAAATCAATGCATATATCATCATCAAATGACTGTACAGTTAAATATGGAGCAAAAATATAAACTCAACATCAGTATATAAAGTTGTGTTGTTTTGCATGCCGTGGCTGGGGATTTGTATACTTATGTGAAAAACACACTTTTCTTTCTTTTTTCTTTTATGAGTCAGGAACATTAAGCATGTATGAATAAAAATGATAGTCTTAATCATGTAGTGTTCTAAAGAGTCTACAAATGTCTTGTTCCATGCTTTGAAAAGGACAAACAGCATTTCAGTGTGGAAATAGTCACACAATGTTGTCACGCTGAAGTTCAAATCACAGTGGTTGCTCTGTGGGAATTCCATGTCAATGTTTATTACAAATTAGCTCCTTGTCAAAGGAAATATTACATTTGACTGATGATCTTATTAAGAAAATGGGGCAACACAGACTAAATCTCTGGCTGTGACACCACATTTTTTTCTAAATTGTAAGAAACGATAAAGGAGCTTAATAACCCAGTTAGTTGAACTTTGCTGTAAAGTTCCAGACCATAAACAACAATGAAGCAATAATGATGATAGCAGTAAATTAATTCTTTGCCATAGGGTTCTGCCTATTTTTTACATGATTTACTTATATAATCTGAATGTTCTGTAAATTATTTTATCTCATTCATTTAAGTGATCTGAATGCTCCGTAACCAAACTTTTTGCTAATGACTGCTCATATAGATGTAACATTAGTTATCCTTTTAAGGACGAGTAGGGTGCTCAATGTTATGAGAAGCAAATAGTTGCATGATTTTGCCAGAGGTAATTTAGTGCATAAAGGAGCTCTATGTAGGAATGAGCAGCTCTTAAATTATTTAATAGAAGGACTATAAGCCTGATGCAGTAAGAAGACTTTCATCAATTCTGGAGCAAACTATTTCAAACATAGGGGACAAATAAGTATTCCCAAAATTCTAACTGATTTAAATGGTGCTTATAACCTATTGAATGCTAAAGAGGTCTTCTCCACTTTGTGGTTTGTTTGCTCTAGAATTGTTCCAATCTATCTATCTATCTATCTATCTATCTATCTATCTATCTATCTATCACGTTTTAATGGAACTCAGTTGTAGTGTATATATGGACATAAAGATTTTACTGTCTGAAACCCAGTAGTGATTTTTATCCAGGTGTTCCAGGTCTATGTCCAGTACATTTACCTGGTATTATATGAGACTATCTAACCAATACAAAATTATAGAAAGAGGTGGCCTGGTACCTTTCTCTTTTGAAAATCACCCTTGATGAAAACTCCAACAATGTGTGGGATAATTCAATACAGGACTTCATATTAAAGCTGTGGAAGCCTATAGTCTATTGCCAGGATTACAAAATAAATAAACATTACATTTAAATCATTGCATACAGGCAACTGTAGATAAAATGAAAACAAAAGTATAAATAGATATATAAAAACTGGTGGACTGCTACCGAGGTATGTACTTCTGTTAAACAAATTAATCCCCATTTATTCAAATACCTTTATTTCCTATGTAGCCTTTTCAAATGGTAGAGATGTCTAAAGTAGGGATGGGTGAAAAATGGCACTTTCCTTTTGGTACAAAATTTCATGTGAAAGTGCCATTTTCACACTTTTTTTCTCCTATGTCATTGCATAGAAATCAATGGGAAAACCAAATTTTTCCCCACCACATGGAAGTTTTCTATTCTTTTCCTGCAGGTATCTAAAAGGTTATCAGGTTGTCACAGCATACCATTCTGTGTTAGTGGAGAAAGCAGCATGTTTATAAGTTAGAGAAGATAGGCAAATAAAGGGAAACTGAACCTTTGTTTAGGGAGTCTTTTAGGTAGGACATTTATTCTATGTGTTAGGAGAGTCTGGAGCCACTCTGGGATAGAAGGTTAGAAAGAGGTTGACCCCAAATACCCCAAAATTCAGTGTGACTGACTGGCAAGAGACAAGCAGCTGGGATCCAATTTGCTTGCTGATCTTACTGTTATTATCGATGTGTTGGAAATGTGTGAAGTGTGAGAAGGGAGCAAAGGAGGTTGGCCCCAAATATCCCAACATTCTGTCTGATTTCTTTTTTGTTTTTCAAACCAAAACAAACATTAAAAAGAAAAACTATATATATTCTCTTTTTATGGTTCCAACATTTCACTCTGCACCTGATAATTATATAAACAAGGCACAGAAGAAAGGAACACCTTTAATTGCCCATATATTTTCTCATTGGCCTACCCTTGTAGCTAGCAAGTTATGCATGTACAGCCCTATTTTGTACCCTATAAATACATCCACCATTTTATCTCCTATTAACTCTTTTACTGCTGTACATCAGTGCCAGAGGCCTCACTGTCCTCAAGCCAACGCCAACCAGTCAGGTCTCAGGAGCAGCACCTTTTCTTTTCTTGAAAGACAGTGAATAAATTCAGTTTCTTCCTAAAAAAAAGTTACATAAACCTTGCATTGACATTTTATTTAATACTTTGAGTGGCAGAGAGTTACCCATCCAATGGATTGCTTTGCAATGCATAGGATACCTCTCTGGCACGCAAAGGGATAACCGTATCTGAAACATTTGTCCCTCTCAAATTTTAGATCTAGACTTTCAGCACTGGATTACAAAGCAGTCATTTTAAAACAGATACATACAAGTAGAGAAAAGCAGCCAGCACTCACCCGTTAAAAGTTTCTCTTTATTCTCCAAAGAGTAGATTCACTTATATTCATGGAGAAATGTCACGCGATTACTACTAATTCATTAAGTCATTTTGAACGTGTATGGGGCAGATGGGTGTCTTCAGCCTGATGCACCACACTATTGGGCCCTATATTTGATTTCCCCTAAAATTAACTTTACATTGCTCCAATGCAGTTTTGGAACTGAAGATAGGAATTAAGAGGTACCCGAGGCCCTTGGTGTTCAGGGATTTACTAACATTGGTGGCTACTAGATATTTTCTATAAACTTGTAACATTTGTTTTTTGGACGATTGTAGAGCTGAGCTTGGTGTCTCCGATCCCCACCCTTCCTTTCTGTCCCTACCTCTATCCTACTTAGTGTATACCTTTCCATCCCTTGTTTGCAGTTGTATCTGTCGCCTTATTTCCCTTCAATCTACATTCTTATTTTCTTTCTTTCTACTGTGGTTCTTGGAGTATAACTATGAGTACTAAGTCACAAGAGGTAGGTTATCATCTGAACTCTTACGTCAATTGATCTGATATTTTTATAACGCCCCACTATTCCTGAATACTTTTCCAGGTTCCATGGTTATTTATCTAAGCTAATCCCCTCAGCTTTTTTGCTTAGTAATACATATTACTGAGACATGCACAGTTTATACTTGCGGTCCTATACATCACTGATATGTATGTCATGCTTAAATTTTACATTTATTCCAATCTACTGACTCAATATTTGTCTTGGAGTCCATAATGGGACTATTTGTTGTTTTTGTAAGAAGTGTAAGTGTGTTTAAATCCATACTGGGATGTATAATGCAGATTTGCTTGTTTACCCTTGTAATGACTTTTTCTTCAATAAAATGTATTAAAAAAAGAAAAAAAAGTTTCTCTTTATTGTGTGTTATTGTACATCAAACTTGTTAAGCTTACAGAATATGTGTGTGTGTGTGTGTGTGTGTGTGTAAGACCACTGTACCGTATCACACAATAAACAGAAACTTTTCAACAAGTCAGTGCTGGCTCCTTTTTTCCACTTGTGTGTATTTGCTGTGACCCTCATGTGGGCCTAAAGCACTGGACTTACGGGGTATGACTCAGTGGATTCTGTATAACAGGATGGATGAAGAAACTGTTTATACCTGCTATGTCCTAACCCGATGCAATGTGTGGGTACTTTCTATAACATTGAAAAAGGCCTTAAGAAGATTATCTGTGTAGCCAACTATATTTCTCACTTGTTGGCATTTTAAAAGAGAGCATATGTGATGTGTTTCACTTTGATAATTATTTTATACTAGATTTTAGTTTGGAACACTATATATGTAAATTGTCATTAAGTAAGACAATTCCACTTCATTAACTTTCATTAACAAAGAATAGAAAGAAGTTACATTTCTATTATATATTTTCCAGGGGTTCTCTCCATAAAAGATGACTAGTACATCCTGTCAACATATGGACTAAAAGCCAGTTTTAGCATTTATTTAAATTCATAATGAAAACACCCTTTTAGGTGTTATTTTCTAAATATGCCTAAATCAAATTTTATGAACATAGTCATCATTAACTTAAAATAGGGAAGCTGTGAAAAAATAATGCAAGATGTGTTTTTTAAAAGTTCTATTTAAATTATTTGCTCAGAATTTCAATGTATAAAGCAAAAAATAGTTTGCTTTTTCTTAAAAACAGTATTATTGCATCATACAGAATATTCTGTATAAGAAATAAATCCATCTAAACCTTAAAAGCAGTCAAATAACAAATATGTTTTTATTAATGTTTTTATATGTTCCACAAATAAGTATACAAACTGTGCAGAATTCTTTTCATTAGAGGAATGGTTTTAAGCAGCTGAAAATTTGCCTTTTACTTTGAAAACTAAAAGGCATGTTTTCAAGTTTTATTTATTGATTTAATCTACTGTGTGTATATTCAGTGCAGAGGTTGCTTGTCAAGCTTTTCATTTGAGAACAAATGCAAAACAAGTAAAATTTAATGTGTGCTTGATTTGCCTCCTGATTATACTTGTCAGTGCACTGCTGTGATTGAGATTAATTTTGCATCTGCAAAGCAATACCTTGAAATCTGCTTTGTTTGTAGTTTTTTTGGTTGTTATTTCCAGTAATCTCTTGTAGTACAGTAGGCTTAAATCAGAAAGTGACTATGTTTCAAAACCTTAATTGTGGTAAGAAAACAAAATATTTTTAATTAACATGGGGACATTTTATTAATGATGCATAGCTATGAGTACGCTTCCTTTTCACAGTTCATCAAGTTGATTTGCATTCCCCAGCTAAAGTATACGTACAGTTATCTCTGAAACACAATGGAAGGCTTTGCACTTACAGTGGTCTGGGGCAAAACTTATTTTGAGACACATCACAACTATATAATTAAGCCTAGGACACTATGTACATCATATATTTGCTACTCCACTGTATATTAACCTAGGGACAAAATTTACAAACAGCAAATCAAAAATTATATAAGGTCATCAAAGTGCTCTGCTACGATTAGGTGGTGAAGGTTGAAATGAATTCACAAACTGGTGGTGTCTTTGTGCTCCATCAGCAAACTTGCCACATCTTTTAGTGAATAACCACAACAGGAGGCAAACAAAACAAAAATGCTAACTCCATTTTAGGGATTTCCATCAAATGTAGATATAATTAGGAAAAATGTTAAGTCAGAGAACCAAAACTGAGGCCACAGTTTACAAAAGGGAAAATAAAACATGCAAGGAAATAATCATATTTCCTTGCATTTTCACCATTTGCATATTTATCAGTATCTAGGTCTTTGTCTTTACTCATTGATACATCAATGAGAAATTACCATACAAACGCACATATTTTCTCCTTCTAGTTTTCAGCTAGTGGATGCCATGTTAATCTACAGGATAGACATACATATAAACACATACTGTATGTGTATGCATATGTGTTGCTCTTACAGCAACACATACACCAACGTTGTTTTCTATTTCTCTTCCCTGCATACACAAAAAATGGGAAATTTAGCTGATCAATGATAAATACCCAAAGACTGCATGTGAAAAGCAATATATTCAATATGTACATATAGTTACATATTTGTATGTAGTCAGGACAGCAGAAAATATTTGACTTCATGTAAATCATGTAATGAAAAAAAAGCCTGTGCACCAGATTGTAACTTTTTACAATAAATATCCCATTACTTACACTCTGTAACAGTTTGTTCGACACACAGACACAGTAGTTTAGGATAAAACACAGTTCTATTGAAATCACAGTAAGATAATAACCCTCACAGGTCCTGTAGTATTTAAGCAGAATAATACAGACACACGACACGTTACATATACATATGCCTACACAGGCCCAGTATAACCATAAAGTCCATAACAGTCTATACTGACAAAGGGTCAGGCAGAATATGTTGAATTCCCAGGAGGAAGGTACTGCATGGGTTAATGGTCTTCAATGAGTGTAAACAGTCCCATGTGCAGAGAGGTCTGTGATGGAGCTCTCCCCATATAGGGAGCTTAAGGATACATAATGCCCAGAACCAGGTTAGCAGAACAAATGTGAACTGCCAGAGTAATATCAGGAATTGAGCAACATAGGACACTGCAGTAGAAGTAACAGAGACCAGACCACTCGCACTTTGCCGGAGTAGTAACGGAGACAAGACCAATGGCACACTGCCGTAGCAGTAACGGAGGCAGACACTTGCACTCTGCAGAAGCAATAACGGAGGCTAGGCCAATGGCACACTGCCGTAGCAGTAACGGAGACAGACTCTTGCACTCTGCAGGCGCAGTAACGGAGACTAGGCCAATGGCACACTGCCATAGCAGTAACGGAGACAGACACTTGCGCTCTGCAGGAGCAGTAATGGAGGACAAGGCCAATGGCACACTGCCGTAGCAGTAACAGAGGCAGACACTTGCACTCTGCAGAAGCAGTAATGGAGGCTAGGCCAATGGCACACTGCCGTAGCAGTAACGGAGACACACTCTTGCACTCTGCAGGAGCAGTAACGGAGACAAGACCAATGGCACACTGCCGTAGCAGTAACGGAGGCAGACACTTGCACTCTGCAGAAGCAGTAATGGAGGCTAGGCCAATGGCACACTGCCGTAGCAGTAACGGAGACAGACTCTTGCACTCTGCAGGCGCAGTAACGGAGACTAGGCCAATGGCACACTGCCGTAGCAGTAACGGAGACAGACACTTGCGCTCTGCAGGAGCAGTAATGGAGGACAAGGCCAATGGCACACTGCCGTAGCAGTAACAGAGGCAGACACTTGCACTCTGCAGAAGCAGTAATGGAGGCTAGGCCAATGGCACACTGCCATAGCAGTAACGGAGGAAGACACTTGCACTCTGCAGAAGCAGTAATGGAGGCTAGGCCAATGGCACACTGCCTTAGCAGTAACAGAGACAGACACTTGCACTCTGCAGGCGCAGTAATGGAGACTAGGCCAATGGCACACTGCCATAGCAGTAACGAAGGCAGACACTTGCACTCTGCAGAAGCAGTAACGGAGGCTAGGCCAATGGCACACTGCCTTAGCAGTAACGGAGACAAACACTTGCACTCTGCAGGTGCAGTAATGGAGACTAGGCCAATGGCACACTGCCGTAGCAGTAACGGAGACAGACACTTGCACTCTGCAGGAGCAGTAACGGAGACACAATTGCCTGATGGATCAGAATGTCGCCAAGGCGACACAGATGCAGCCAGAGCAGGAATGCCAACCAAACCGGGTCGAATCACGGAGCAGGAACGTCAGCCAAGCCAGGTTGGTACACAGAAGCAGGAACGTCAGTCGAGCCGTGTCAGTACACAGGAGCAGGAACATCAGCCAAGCCAGGTCGGTACACAGGAGCAGGCGCAGAAGAATAGTCAGTCAATCCGGGATCTAGTTTGAACCTACAGTGCAGTCCATAAATATCTGGACAGTGTTGTTTTGGCTCTGTACTCCAGTACATTGTATTTGAAATGAAACAATGACTCAGAGATATAGCGGAGGTTCCTGCAGCCCATAAAGTGCAGGGGGACCCACTATTCTCAGGGGCCCCAAGAACTTTTGCCCTTGTTATCTTACGAGGGCACAGATAATGGTTTAATAATGATATAGGAGGCCCCCCTAGACTTTGGGCCCTCAAATGTTGCTCTTAATAATACTGTATTGGAGCCTGGGGGCCTCAGCCCCAGTCATTGAAGTGAACTGGCTCTGCAAACAAAGACCCCCCTGGTGCATACACAACGTCTTCACCTGAAGACGTCCCACATTGGAAGCAGGGTGGTAGCATGACATGCAGTTGCCAACTACACTGGTATCATGTAGCTAGCGCTGACTGGTTAAAATCTTCCAGAGTACTTGCATTTGCATTAAATAGATAGCTGTGGTATTTTCTGCATTTACTCCCCTTATTGTTTTATTTCCTCAGCTCACTCAAGCAACCTGCTTCCTCTTACTTGTGCTGTGCTGCAGTGCTGTCCTTTGCTGTCATCTTACCATCAGGTACTTCAAGTTGCAAAGCAATGTTTTGCATACCCCTCTGGCACTTAAATGATTAAAAGCAAACATGCAAAGTGGACTCCACAGGCAACATACATTTAACCCTTTGAGTGCCAGAGGAGTACAGAATGCATTGCAAGGCAATGCATTCTGTACCCCTCTGGCACTCAAAGGGTTAAATACTTAAAATGTAAAAGAAAATATGTTGTAGGGTTTATCCTCCTGAGTAAAACAAGGGAACTCCCACTGCTGAAAGGTGTTTTATTCAAAAGTTATTACAGATCAAAGTTGATTTTTTAGGTGCAATATCACAGTGGCCTAAAATTGTACAGTGGCACAGTGGATGTAAGACATACATACTATTATACTGTATACTGGTGTGTTATATGTTAGTGAGGACATGAGATTCTTAGAATTGTCCACCCTGGTTATTTTAAACATAAAAACATATACATCTATACACTGCATATATAGTTAAACCCTAACCTAACCCTACCTGTGTCATAGCTCGATTCCATTAGCCCCGTTATTTTTTTTAAAGAAGCGGTGGTAGTTTTGACAGCAATTCTATTAACTGTGCTGTCAACAACTACCACTGCACAAAAATTCCCAACAGGTGCAAAATTTGCACCCATTGGACATCACATAAAATTAGGAGACCTTGCTATCCTATTACATGTGGTGGCTTCACCCTATGTTAAAGAACACACTTTTCATGGCAAAAAACCTGCGCCATAAGAAGGAGGCTGAGTCCCTAACACGTAGTGAAAACCACCGATATGTTTTGGAAAGCTTGCTTCCAACACTTACTTGTGGTTGAAAAATAGAAAAACTATTTTATAACAATTTTTTTTAAATACAACATTGCTTACCTACCCAACTGACACTCATAGGGTTAATCTACAGAGAGTTAACACATGTCCTGACAAATATAAACTTCTCAGTAATCCTGATGTCCAGCGGGGTCACGATCAACTTCTTCTTCTGTTCTTCCTCTCTTCTCTTCTTCTTCCCTTCTGTATTATTAAGAAAAAGGATTTTTTTTTAATAATACAGAGAAGAATAAAAGAAGAAATAATCGAAGACAGAAGAAAGAAGGTGGACAGTGGATGACTGGGAAGTGTTACATTTCTGACTGTTTTGAGCTTTTGGCTTTTTTTCCTTTGATGTTCCCACAATTTGTGCTATTTAGCACGAGTTGTGGGAACAAAAACCAACAACAGGTCACATTTTTGCATATAACACTAGTTCCATGTGAATAGTGTTGGTTTATCGGTCAGTCTTATTTTTACTATTACCGTCAGTTTTATCGGTGGTAATAGTACCGAGCCCCAAGTGTTTTAAATTTGTGAAGTCAACATCATAAATTTAAACCGTAATACAGCCATAGTTAGGTTTTAAATGTATGCAATATATTGTTTTATTTGTAGTGAAGAAATTTTGTTCTTTAATACTGTCCATTCTGGTTCAGTAATATCATATTTGATCACTGCATCAAGCGGCATCTGTGGAGATTCCATCCAGCAGAATATGCTAAGATGATGGCAGGGAGGGTTCATCATTACTATTAAACTGTCAGAAGGCTGTCATGTGTCCTTAGCGGGTCCTGGAAAGGGGTACAGTGACAGAGGCAGTACTTGGTTTCGGGTTTCATGGTGTTTGGATACAGTTGTGCTCCCAGATGTTATTTACCACACACACACTGTGCACATTGCAGCTGCTGATGAGACACTCTGTTCTAATATATTCTAATAACAACACATCCATGATGATTTTGGAGGAGGGGCAGGTGAAGAAGATTTAATGGCCAACTTGTTCTTTTCTCCACATATACAGGGGGCTACTAATTCTGCTGGAAAATGGAACCTTCATCATCCATCTTCCATGTTACTGCTATTGATGATCACATTCCCTTTCAGCTGCCTAATCATACTGCTACTTAAACAACTCAGCAGCAGTAGTATGAACACCAGTTGCAACTCAGGACTCAGGAGGACATTTGACAGTGGCCACTGGCCAACATGACCTGCAGGCATTAGACCTGTAGGGTATTTATATTTTTTTCTCAGGGCCTGTGTTTTAAAATTAAATAAATAAATAAAAACTAGTCCTACACAAAAATAAACAATTTTGGGGGGGTTTGTTTCTAACAAGCCTAAGTCCTACAAATCAATGTTTCCTCAGGGCTTGTGCCAAACAAGCTTAAGTCCTACAAATCAATGTTTGTTCAGGGCTTGGGCGTCTAATAAATCAAAGTCCTACAAAGGCCTCTAACAACAAATCAAACAATTCATCCTTTATAAAATACTCTAACAAGTCAAGTATCAGTCCACCCCAGTGGCAGCTTATGTCACGGGGTTCATGCATCTATCACTTTACATACAAATGTCTTATTTTATTTTATTGATTTATTTTTTTATTAACTGTCCCCCCAATAGCAGTCAAGAAAGCCTCCCAAAACAAATTCCTTGTTCAAATGATTCATTCATTCACCCACACGGGCACCCTCCTCAGACCCCTTTATACCATGTCTTATGGTTTCTATTTTATTTTATTTAGGATTTATTTTTTATTAACTGCCCCCCCCCAATCCCAGTAAAGAACCCCCCCAAAATCAACCCCTGTTCAACTGATTCTTTCCCCACACCCCACCAACACAGGCACCCTCATGCCACTTTTATACTACTCCTTTGTGAAATTAAATAATATTTATTTTATGTTGTGTGTAAATTCAATGTTCCAATTGATTTCAATGGAATGAGCTAGGCGAAAAAAACAGAGAAAAGTGGAAAATCTGCACTTTTGGCGGGAAATTTTTCGCCAAGTGGAAAGTGCCATTTTTCGCTGAATTCAGTTTGAGGTTGAAATTTTCACCCATTCCTAGTGTTACGCTTCTGCAATAACTAAGAGAATCCAGTGTAGACTGTTCAAATTTGAGCCTATTTACATCTATAAACCATGAACTGTATAGGAACTTCAACCATTTTTATTCATATTTTGAATAAAAGAACCACTATTATTAATAAACCATCTAAAAACACTGAAGACAACAATGAGTCACATTCTATTTTTGATGGCATAGTGGAAGAAGTTGTAGCAGCTGCTGCATCTGACAGTGAGACAAACAAGCACAAAAACACCTCATGAAAGTAATATCAAACAATGAAAAAATCCTTCACAGGGGAAAAGTAAAAGAAAATTGTTTGAGACCTCTAAAAGTCTAGAAAAATATAATATTTTTGGGGAAGAAATGGTGTGAAATGCTGAGGATGAACTAAAGACTGAGGATGATAATGATGATGAATCATGATGTAGATCTAGAATATATCCCTCCAGCATCCTCCACTTCTTCAGATACAGGTAAAGTTGAGAACGAGTGAGATGATGACAGTTCTCACTGTTTTTTGCCAGTGCTGAGGTGATGGGACTGGTGGACATCTTCCAATTGTGAAAGGAAGTAAGCATGATGTGTCAATCATCTGCTGCACTAAGTTTCCCTGGCCGACCACTGCGTCTACAGTTCTCAGCATTTCCTGTTTCTTTGGGCTTCTTCAAAAGAACTTGGACAGCACATCTGGAAACCCATGTCTACCTTGAAATTTCTGTCTGGGAAAGACCTTGCTGATGCATTATATCTACTTAGTGTCTTGTTGCTGTGCTGAGTCTTGCCATGGTGTATGTCTTTTGACATTAAACTGTCTTTAGCAACCTCACCTTGTTAGCTGAGTTTTGCTGTTCCTTACCCAGTTTTATTCCTCCTACACAGCTGTTTCTATTTCAGTTAATCATTGTGTTTCAACCTACATATTAAATTGATGATCATTCACACCTGTTTGGTATAATTATTTAATCATACACCTGACTATATGCCTTACAAATCCCTGACTTTGTGTAGATGTACATAGAAGATTTGATGCTGTTTTGAAGGCAAAGGGTGGTCACAGCAAATATTGATTTGATTTGGATTTTTCTTCTGTTCACTCACTTTACATTTTGTTAATTGATAAAAATTAACTATTAACATGTCTATTGTTGAAAAAAGAGAAAATGTTGGATAGTGCAATGCTGTATTCAAATCTTGTCAAGGAGATACACAATAGTCAATGTACTCACAATTTTCCTTTGTCAGACCGATGCTTATACAATGTCTGATTTCTAGGCTTGTGGAGAGAATCAGCCTTTTTCCATTCAGGGTTGTTCTATGGGATGCAGGGCTGAACTGGCTCCAATGGTGTGTATTAGAGCAAAATAATATATATATATATATATATATATATGTAAAGTAAAAAACAACATATTAAAAAGGTGATCTAAAGTGGAGTTTGTACAAATGGCGGCATTTCTTTGTTCTAAGAGACTCATTGCTTTGCTTAAGTGTGGAGTTATATATTTGGAATATTGAATATATTTTGTTTATGGAATAAACTTTCTATTGCTTTTAAATAGATGCCCCATTCTTTTTTAATGTTTTCATTTTTGTTTTTTACTTTACATATATAAGAAAATTGTGAATACATTGACTTTTGTGTATCTCCTTGATAAGATATGAATACAGTGTTTCACTATCCGATGCTTCCTCTTTTTTTCTTTTTTATGTGTCAATACTTATGCCACTTGGGCGATTGAGAATATAGAGAGAGTGGTCATAGAGTGGAGAATGGAGATATCAGGATACTTTTACTGGGAGCAGATATTTACCCAGATGCATTAATGTTGGCACTGGTATATGCCATTCGCCAACCATTTGTTCTTGTTCGTATATACCTGAAGGTATTGGTTACAGACCTTTGAGCTGACTGATACACACAGTGGCACCATTTTTGTATTCTCCTGTTCTTCTATTGCATGTCTGTTGTTGAAAGCATTTGTACTTTACATCATTTTTCACACCTGCCTAAAACTTTTGCTCAGTACTGTATATATAATCATGTTTGCATCAAATATAAAATATGCTTCTTCTCAGATTATTGATAAACATTACTTATTGGTCATAGCAGTGATCACAAGTGTAGAAGGTTGTAGTAAACCTTCTTCACATTCCTCCTCCTCATCTATGCTAATGTTAATACATTTGGTCTGTCTTTCTGCTTATACAATTTGGGCATAAACATCCTTGAAAAATAACTGAAGCTTGGGATAAGCCAGGGTGGAGCTACACATGACATCAGTTTTCTGAAACCTTGCTTTTCTACAAAAGAATGCGACAGAATGTCCACTACCAACATCTTGGCTACCTTGTCATTTTGCTAGTTGGGATTGTTTTTGTGAAGTTTTTACTCCTTCCTAGGAACTCAGTCAGTGTGGGCTGGCAGGACATTGCAGAAGAACCATTTAAATGCATTTCTTTAACAACATGACTAGTGGAGGTGGTGGAGGTAGAGGAAGCAGGTGTGGGTTGTCTATGACTCTTGCCATCTCCTACAGCAAACCCAGAGTCATCATTCTCCTCTGCAGCATGATCCATAGGTGTTATCTGGAATGAAATAACTGTTGGCAGTGGCACACTCTTTGATGCATAAATAGAATCAGTACTTTTGTTACCTGCCCCAGAGCCCTGGGAACCTTTTTGGAACGCTTCTGCTGCTGCTAGTTGTGGCACCTCTGACCTGCTAATAGTGTCTCTTCCAGTCAGAATAAAGAGAAAACCAGTGCACTCTTACCCCTTAGTGCCAAATATACATAAAATATCCTAAATCGGGATAACAACCAAAACAGGTGGTGCTAAAGGTGGGACAAAACTTGAAAAACCGCACAGATAGCCCTGCAGAGCTAGAACTCTATGGTTAAACACCAAATAGAGATGTATCAATGGAAATCTTGCCTAAATGTTGTAAAACTTAACAGTTAATAAATCTATTAAAATCTAGAATGATAAGTTTTTGAATTACGGCAATAAAAAGTTAAAAATAATGTTGATTACCTATATATAATACTCCAAATATACAGATACATCAAATCTAAAAGTCAAGGGAATAATTTGGCTGAGAATGTCTATAGCTGCTGTGTGATAGTGGGATTACTTGGGGATAACAATTGTGACTTAGATTCCCTGGTTGTCACATTTGATTATCTCCTCCTCACATTATCTCCTCCTCCTCTAAATGACTAGACACATTGGTAGCAATTGCAGCAGGCACAGGGAGCTGACCTGTGCTGATCACACTGCTACCTAGTACAGGTTGTGTCTTTGTCACAATTTTCTCACAGATGCCAAGTGAAGATGTTGGGGCACTGGGCATAATAGGGTCTGGGGAATGTGGTCCCCCAGACCCTTGCATGCTGATGACTTTCTTCATCTCCTTTGTGTGACTGGAAGCATCATGGCCCTGCCAGCTCCTCCTTTTTTTTTAAATTACAGGTGCTCATAGTGTCAGCCAACACTATGAACCTCTATTATCCTTATTTCACTTGTTAAATAGCTTCTTTGCTTTTTTGCATTCTCTATCTATCTATCTGCTTTCTCTCTATTTTAATTTGTGGTTATGTCATGTTTTTGGTGCAAAAAAGTGAGCTATTTATAGTAAACAGGTGGAAAGATTCTACCCATTGAAAGGCATTGATGAAACATGGAAAATTTTTCAAAAAATATTTTTGGAGTAATCAAAATGGCGACATTTTTAATGGTTTTGCTATGGGCAAAACTTCTTGTGAAAAAGAGGAAAACCACATGTTTTTTGTACAATATCTCACAAGAACAAAATGGGACCCATCACTATTCATAGTCTCTCCAAATTTGGGGACCAAAAGGAACTTGACAATTGTCAGCTGAGCTGTTTCTTGTTCAGGTGTATGTCATTAGTTCATGTACAAGAAAGCTAACAAAATATCTCACAGGAAATTCTAGGATTGTAATTTGTATTGAGTCTATTTCTGTTGTCATAGAGCAAAGTGTCATTGCCAGTAAATCAGGCCATCATGAGGCTGGAATATCAAAATAAATCAATCAGAGGCATAGCCAAAACATTAGATTTGCCAAAATCAACTGTGTGGTGCATTGTTAAGAAGTAAGTAAGTATAGCAATAGAAATTAACCTGAAGATCTCAGGTCTCAAGGCCACTGTAGTGTAAGAGTGAAGAATGCTTGCAATTATGATGAAAAACACCATTTCAATTGTCATTCAGATCAAGAACTCTCTCCAGGATGTAAGCATAGAAGTGTCACTGACTACCATTAAGAAAAGACTACACCAGCATAACCACAGAACGTTTACCACTAGATGCAGAACACTAGTAAGCCTCAATAACTGTAAGGCCAGGTTACAGTTTAATAAAAAGTACATAAAAACACCGTAGCATTCTGGACAGATGAGATGAAGATTACCTTGTACCAGATTGCTGAAAAGAGGAAAGTGTAGTGAAAGACAGGATATGCACATGATATAAAACATATCACCTCCTCTGTGAAACATGGTAGAGGTAGCGTTACATTTGTGCATGTATCGCTACCACTGGAACTGGCTCACTTGTCTTTGTTGATGATGTGACTGCTGATGCAGGAGTAGGAGGAATTCTGAAATGCACAGAAATATCTTATCTGCTCAGATCCAATCAAATGCCTCAAAACTCTTTGGATGATACTTTACCTTGCTGCCATACAAACACCCCAAACATAGTGCTAAAGAAACCAATGAGTTTTTCAGGGCCAAGATGTGAAATGGTCTTGACTGGCCAAGTCAATCATTCAACATGAATCCAATTTTGCATACATTCACTTGTTGAAGACTGAAAGGAAAAATACTAGTGATGAGCGAGCATGCTCGGCCGAAGCTCGGTTCGGCTCGAGCATCGCTCTGCTCGGCACATGGCGGTACTCGTACGAGTACCGCATGTGCTCGCCCGCCATGTTCGGGTCTCCTTCCCGCACAAGGCGCCTGCCTAGGGCCCGGCCAAATGAGGGGGGCCCGGAAAGCCTCATTCAACTTGAATGAGGCTTTCCGGGCCCCCCTCATTTGGCCGGGAGATTCAACCCCCACGCCCGCAGCTTACCTGATCTCTCACTCATCTCGCCGCTCTAGTAATACAGAGCGCTGGGAGATGACATCATCTCCCAGCCTCTGGATTACTACAGCGGCGCCGGGAGCTTCAGTCAAAGAGATCTGTGCCGAAGGAGGCACAGATCTGTCAAGTACACCGCTAGACCACCAGGGGAAATGTGAAGATGAAGGTGCAATGTGGAGGTGAAGTGGAGATGGGGGCATTGCGGAGATGAAGGGGGCATTGTGGAAGGGGCATTGCGGAGATGAAGGGGGCATTGTGGAAGGGGCATTGTGGAAGGGGCATCGTGGAGATGGAGATGAAGGGGGCATTGTGGAGATGGAAGGGGCAGTGTGGAAGCGGCAGTGTGGAGATGGAAGGGGCAGTGTGGAAGCGGCAGTGTGGAGATGGAAGGGGCAGTGTGGAGAAGGTGGCATTGTGGAAGGGGCAGTGTGGAGATGAAGGGGCAGTGTGGAGATGGAAGGGGCAGTTTGGAGATGGAAGGGGCATTGTGGAAGGGGCATGGTGGAGATGAAGGGGGGCATTGTGGAGATGAAGGGGCAATTGTGGAAGGGGCAGTGTGGAGATGAAGGGGACATTGTGGAGATGAAGGGGGCATTGTGGAAGGGGCAATGTGGTGATGAAGGGGCAGTGTGGAGATGAAGGGGCAGTGTGGAAGGGGCATTGTGGAGATGAAGGGGGCATTGTGGAGATGAAGGGGCAGTGTGGAGATGAAGGGGCAGTGTGGAGATGAAGGGGGCATTGAGGAAGGGGCAATGTGCATCCAGACATCCTCCCTATGCTGTCCCTGAACCATTTCTGTGGTGTTTCCATCATTTTCTGCCCTTTTCCTATGGACCAGGCACCCTCCCCTCATCAGAGCAGGGGGTGCCTGGTGTAATGCTCGAGTCCTCCCATTGACTTCAATGGGGCTCGGGTGCTCGGCCGAGCACTCGAGCCTCCGGGGGTGCTCGGCCAGAGCACCCGAACACCCGAGCATTGGGGTGCTCGATCATCACTAAAAAATACCTCAAAACATACAGGAACAGAAGATAGCTGCAGTACAGGCCTAGTAGATCATCACCAGGGAAGATACGGGTTGCAGACTTCAGGCAGTCATTGAATGCAAAGGATTTGCAAGTATTAAATATGAGGACTTTGTTTAACATTATGTAATATGAAATGGAGGGACTATGTATAAAAAAGGGCTGTAATCCCTACTCGTTCACAGTTAATGGATGTAAATACACTCATTAAAGATGACAGTCTGCATTTTAACCTCTTAGTCATTGTTTCATTTCAAATTCAATTTGCTGGAGTACTGAGCCAATACTACAAAACTTTTCTCACTGTCCAAATACGTCTGGACTGTACTATATGTACAAAGAAGCTATGTCTTAAATGACCTCTCAGCACCGGCACCTCCTTGCCGCTTTTTGACCCTTGGGTTTTGTTAGAAGCTAGTTACATCATTAACATGTGACCTGCATCAGGTTATGATGGTAATGGTACATTCAACACTCGTTTCCCTGTGTCTGGTGCAGGTAGGTGCAATGTGAGGGAGTTCACAATCACAACCCTTCCTGTTAGCCTGCCTGAAACCTAAGTCTCCACATATCTCCACACACCTTTTCCCATAAACTAAGATCTGTCCTAATCATTCCATTGTCCGGTGAATTGCAGGTTGGCTGGAAAAGCATTACAATCAATGCATTCCAGCTGCAGTAGCAATAGAGGAGTTAATCATTTACAAATTTAAAAAAATGTTTTTTTAAGACCACAGTTGATTTAATTATATCAAGGGGGATAACACTTGAACACTGTTTAGAAATCATGGGGTGCAAAGGCCAAATATTAGTAATTCTGGTTGTTTGTGAGTCTATGATTAAGCGCTAAATAGCGCTAAATGTGTAAGATTCATCATTTTTTGTGTCACGCACTACATATGCCCTTCCATGTTTATGTTTTTCAATGTTGTAAAGCTTCAATTTCAAGGAATTTTGTGCACTGTTTGCACATTTAACCCTTGGAGTGCTGACATACTAATTTTTGCAGTATTGCTGAATTAATTAAACAAATAAAAATAGTAAGTGATCCATTTACCTCATGTTATTTTTTCTGTTTTATAAAATGAAATAATTGCATATAGGGTCCATATATCCTATATTAATTTATTCCCCCAACAATAAATTAATGAGACCACATATTATTGTATTTATTCAAATGATCCTTGGTACAAAAGCATAGCAGGCTGTACTGAACTTACACCAGGTAGATAGATACATTTACATTGCTTCACCTGGGACTTACTAGTGCATGACGTCACTATGCTTTGGTTTTTGTTTCTTCAGGTACTTAAAAAAAAATATTTAATATCTTATATGTCTTAGCATTTTGCAACTTACCACAATTATGCCCATGTAATTGTGGAACATATAGTATATAAAAGATTAAAGTAATATGAAGTGCATAACAAACCTAAGCATTTGTGGTGGAACTGTACAAATCCACCAGTGCAGGTCTTTTGGCACTAGCCTCTGACTCATGCACCTTGGGGGTATGCACTACATCATATATATATTTTAGTGCACACAGGCATGCACAATCCCCCTTCATTAAGATTTTAATGCAAGCAATCCCCAAATTATTTTACTATGCACAAACAAGGAGTAAAGTTTTGCCCTTTCATGTGCATATCGTTAGTATGTAGTTGAACACCTAAAATGTCTGTACTCTTCCCAACTGCCCTCCCCTTGTTGCAGGTAGCCTGTAGAGGACCATTTTCAGAGTAAGTAGCGTAGTAAATCAATGTTAGGCCTGCAGTATGCAAAGCAATTGGCTATAGATTATTTCTTTTTAGTAAACAAAGTCTGAGGCACAAACATTATATTTTTCATGGTTAAGGGGCTTTTTTCCCATATAAATTTTCAGCAGCTTTAGAAACTGACGAAGTTAAATAATATGCATGGAATATTTATGTCTAATTTATAAGAGATTAAATGTAGAATGAGTAATGACAATGAAGAAAATTAAATCAGGATATGAATGAATACTGTTTAAAGGTGTTCTAGAAAATTCTGCTGCTAATGCGTAAATTCATCTATTTTAAATGTATCATTTTTTTTAATTTAACCTCAAAACATGTTTTGTTACTGTTAAGTGATTTCAATGTTCATTGTCATAAAATAATTTTATTCCCTTACATAGTTAATTATTTTGAGATTTACAATCACAAAAAATATATTTTTAACAAGCAGCCACACAAGTGGTCTGATTATATTTTAATCTGCAAACCTAATTATCACCTTCTTATAATGAAAAAGGAACAGCTTTGGAGGCAAATTAATGTGTCCTATCAGTAGGGCAGTTTGTTACTTTCATAAATGATCTTCTTTGCAAATAGAATTGGTGTAAGCTTCGATTATAACAATGTACAAATGAACATATGTTCAAACTAACAAAGAACATATTGAATATTGCATCATATGAGAAGGAGTTGATAAATAGGATTGGAGCAATTCTGAGGTTAAACAATTGCATCATATAGGACTGACATAAATTCTCCAATTCTCAAATGGTTAAAATAATGTTTTTAACCCTTGATGCTATAGAGGTGACCAAAACATTGCCCTCACTAGCAAAAGGTTAAAATCAGTTCATTTTTGTCTCTTATGATACAGTTGGTTTGCTCCAGAATTGCTCATGTGCTACTTAATAAATCAGCCTCCGTAACTTAGGACTAGGTTATGAACAAGTGCCTATTTTTACTTCTATTCCTCTTATTTTTCTTTTCAGATGGGACATTTATCCAATACAGAAAGACCAAACTTTTGGGGAAAATAACAATTCAGTTTTATTTCATTTTTGCAAAAGCTAAGGGTCTTATCATTTGGACTAAATGTTTTCTATTTCCATCAATTTCAATTTAGAAAAAGTAATATTTGCAAAAACAAATCTGTAATGGTGATGCTCCAGTGGAGAAAGCACAATATTACATTTACAGTAGATGAAAGAATCAGTAAAAACCATATATCTCATGGCCCCTGGTTTCCCTACTACATCAAAACACAACTCCTATCCATAATATAAATAAATTATATTATTAATTATCCTTTTCCTCAATGCAGTCAACACCCTTATTTCTTTGTACTAGAAACAACATATACAGCTCCATCAGTCCAAGTGTGGTTCCAAAGAGAGACGAATATGCAATCCAAACCACAGAGGAGATAACCCTTTACCTCTACACCAGATGCAATTAATGAGGCTGATGTACTAAGAAGAACTGTAATAAATTTTGGGTAAACCAACTGCACCATAAGGGAAAATATGCATTTTCAGTTATTTAAATTGGATGTTGCAATGAGCTGGACACCTCTCTAGCTTTTAAAGGGATAGTAATGTCAGAAAAAAAGTATTAAATATATGGTAGATACAACTAAAAGAGAGTACTTGCACTTATTTGTATCTCTCAAACTGTTATGGTTTAAGAGATATATGAAAATAAAGTTCTTCGCTCCCTCCCCTTTCTGCTTGATGAGCTATAAAGCTGTCTGAACCAAATTCTGGTCACTTGACAAGATGCGACTCTTCAGCAGCGCTGATATAACGATATCTAAAGATAAATACTTAATTAGAATGGTCTACAATATGTACTTGCAAACCAGGCACACCTCGGAGACCATTCCGATTATGTATTTATTTTTAGGTATCGCTATGTCTGTGCTGCTGAAGAGCCGGCGTCTGATCCAGGAACCAGAATCTGCTTCTGACAGCTTTACAGCTCGTCAAGCAGAAAGGGGAGGGAGTGGAGAACTTTATTTTCCTATATCTCTCAAACCATAACGGTTTGAGAGATCCGAATAAGTGCAAATACTCTCTTTTAATTGTATCTACCATATAGTTAATACTTTTTTCTGACATTAGTGTACCTTTAAAAACTCTTTTCAATCAGTTAGAATTTGGGATTTGTTTATTTGCCACTATGGAGCACTTGCTTTATCCCTACATTAATCCAGTTCTCCTTAGTACATTGCCCTCAATATGTTCAACAATGGTTCTTCTGGATAGATTTTTAAATGCATTAACATGATAAAAGATCTCAACTTATATTTCCAACATTAGGTACACCAATAAAGTTCTAATACCACATGCTGTATTTGTATCATCAATACTTAAAAGTAATCATTTAAAATTGGAACACTGAAAAATAATACTGTTAAAACACCATTCAGCATTTTGATGGATGCTAATCAGACACAATTTTCCTTAACTTGTCCCATCTGATCTGGGAATCCCTGTATTGTTTTTCCTTTCTTTTATTACATGATGATCATCACTTACAAAACTACTTTACTTTAAACAAGTATGCAAGGTCATCAATGATTTTGGATGAATACATTTTGATTGTAAAGCATGTGATCATAATTAGGTGTCTATTATGCATTCATTCTATTCTGTGTTTATCATACATACATTCATCATCTCATTGTGCATTTGCATGCTTGATATTTTTGCATATATTGATACAGTAGATTACAAAGTGTTTTGAAGTTTTGAAATAAAAACTACAAAATAACCCTATGCTTTCCCACTTTAACTCCAACTATTGCATTCAAGGGGTTAAACATGAAATGTTCTATATATTTATTTACTGCTTCAATCCAAAGCAAATCTGAATTATCTATATACATAAAAGGCTACACTGCATCACTGCCAGCTACACCCAAGGGTGGAAGAAGGGAGGGGTTATGCAAATTACGCTCTACTGCTACCTATCCCAGGGTTAGGGACAGTGATTTTTAAGTGGAGTAGCTTGTGGGGCAGTGATTTGGACATGATAGCATGGGGGGGTTTGCCCCCTCCGCACTTACATTTCAAAATCACTGCAGGAGTATGTTAATCTATATGTCAACCACATCCTGGCCCAGCCGCCCACATCTGACAATGCAACCATGAGAGCATTTACAAATAAGCATCTGAGAGCATGAGAGCTTGGGTGATGTTGGAACCTGGGGGAGATATGGTGGGACTGAGGTGGGGGCATACTGGAAGCAGATGGAGGAGATTCTGAGAGCAGGTAGAGATGCTGGGAGAAGGATGGGAGAACCTGAAGCACTGGGGAGAAAGCTGAAATATAGAGAGAAGCCGTGGAGAGGAAGAATATGGAGAAGACATGCTTTTTTCCTAATATTTACAATTGTACACCCAACCATTGTTTCCTATGAAGTTTTGTGTAAGTAATAGTAAGTGTAGATTTGGAATTAAAGTAGAATTAACATCTAATAATAGTTCGCCAAGACATTTACTCTGCTGTGTACAGAAAATCCTAATGGATCCTATTAATGATGGTCTTGCTTTTTTGGTTCAAGTCATTACATCTTCAGTCACTCCTGGATGTCAAACATTACAATTGCTGGCAGTTTTCTCAGACTGATGCAGGAAGAGCCCTTTAATGGCCAGAGTGTTGTGCAACACAATGTAAAGCAATGTGTTGCATACCTCTCTTGAGCTTAAAAGATTATGATAACCATGTGCAGTGAAGAAGAGTTTACGTTCATGTGGTTCTGCTCTCAACTGTCAAGTCTGCCTCCATGGACTTGGTATTCATTGGAGATGTTGGGGGAGACGCACTAAGGTGTGATAGGATGGTTATAAAGTACAGAAGAATTGTGATATCACTTCTCTACGTCCTATGTTATTCTGTGGAGCCCATATAATAAGTTTTCGCCAACTTTGGAGCTCTTAGTGCATAGACTCTATAGAATAACATAGGAACTGGAGAAGTGACGTCAAGGGAGAATTAATCTCCATTTTATCACCTCTTTTTCACTCCTTAATGCATATCTTTTTAACAAATGCAAATTTGCAAAATTTGTAGGCTCCATTCGAATTTTCTGTCCATATTCAAGCATGAAGGGCTATTTTAGGAGGCATCAGTTCCCCTTTAGGAGCTGCAATCAGTAAGTTAAAGAGGTAGAAATCTTGCACAAATATGGGATAAATAAACATTCATAATACTAAAAAATATAATTAAATTAAATGAAGATTTAAACATCTTGAATGCTGGAAAAGCAATGCATTGGAACCCTATTTAAACTAATGCAAATGTTAATTTCTTCCCTCTGGTAGCAATAGGTAGCTCCAAAACTGTGTTAGTCCTAAGCTAAAAAAATACTAAACTCAGTGGCATGCATTTAAAGTGATCCAATTCTTAAAATGCATACAAAATCTGTAGCTATTGCTAGATATGTATTGTTCTTTATAAAGAGCCACATAGTGTATGCAGCACCCTGTTCACTAAAGCAACAAAATAAACAGTGGCAGTTAAAGAGATAGTCAAGTGCCTTTTTGACTTTATATATTCTGCAAGTGCAGAATATATAAAGTCAAATTACGTATACTTTGTATTATTATTATTTCTTTTTTTATTTACTCCAAAATTTTCTGTTGTTTCCAGTGAGCTTTCTATCTGGGGACTGTGAAAGCAAAGATATGTATTCAATGTTTCAGTCTTTGTGCAGTACTGAGTGATCTATATACTGTAGTGGCAGGCTTTTTCTCCATTGTTCCACTGTTTTTTTACATTATCTCTTTTACATTTTAGCACTCTCTCTGATTTCAAAGCCCAGACAGAAGGCTACCTAAACAAAAACTCAGATAGCTACCCTTTGGGGACATAAAAGTGTAATACAATAGGTGAAAATACAAAAAAATATTTGCAACTTGAATTTATATATTATGTGCTTGCTGAATATTTAAAGTTAAAAGGATCTATTCAATAGATTAGTGTAATGCCGTGCTGTACAGTTTTTGGTCTTTATTTAAGCCCTTAGTGATGAGGGATTTTAGAGTAGAGAATGAGCATAAATTTTCCCTATGATAATTTTTGCTCAGTTGAAGGGTGAACATTTTTGCCTCAAAAGAGAAACAGGAGAAAAATGACACTTCTCGGATACCGGCAAATTTCCGGCAAACAGTTCTTTTATTCCATTTTTCCACCTAACTCTTTGCATTGAAATCAATGGGAAGACTGAATTTATACACACCATGTGGTGAGTTTTCTGCTTTTCCAGCAGGCATAGTATAAATGGGTCTCAGGGTGCCATAGCATGCCATTCTGTGTTTGTAAGAGGAAGAGCAAGAGTAGCACATTTCTCAGCTAATGAAGACAGGCTAATTAAAAGTTGAAGCTTAGTTTAGGGTGTCTTGTAGCCAGCACATTTGTTCTCTGCATTAGGAGAGTCTGGGGTCACCTTGGGGGCCAGGAAAGAACTGATTGGGAAGACACAGGCAGATTTAATCCAACCTCCTTCCTGATCTGGGTATTATCTCTGTGTTATAAAAGCCTGGGGACTGAGAAGAATTATTATTATTGTTGCCCATATTATTAGCTAACACTATGAGCCTCAGCTAGCCTTATTTCACTAATTAAATTGCTAGGAAATTGCCTTCTGCTTCTCTAGCATATTTTTTCTACATTTCACTTCCTGTTAACTTCACGTTTTGGTGCAAAAATGTGAGTTATACACAGTACATAGGCAGGACGTTTGTACACCTTGAAAAACATAAGCAAAATATTTTTGGTGTAGATGAAATGGAGTCATTTTTAATGATTTTTCTAAATGAGGAATTTCTCGTGGTAAAGCAGAGAACCACAAGTTTTTCACAGCATATCTTGCAAGATCAAAACTGGACCTTTCTTCCATGCCTACTAAATTGTTTCATTCTAACAGGGACTGGATAAATGGTATGAACGTTCATTCATACCTCCCAAATGTCCAATTTTATGGGGGGTACTGTTTCTCTGTGATGAAAATCCCTATGTTCCTCTTTCCCTCCCTGGTGTCTCTCGTTTAGGAGATCATACTATGTGGTGTGTATATAAGTATATCATTTTGCTCCACAGCAATAAAACACCCACTAAAGAAATAATAATGTTCAAAAAATAATACTGCACACCATTGTTTGTAGTAATGTGCTACAATGCATAGCATTTTTTTTTAAGTTTTTAAGTTTATGTCCATTCAGTTCAGCCCATGCCATATCATCCCTGTTGATCCAGAGGAAGGTAAGAAAAAAAAATTGAAGCCATTTCCAATTAAGTCCTAATTGGGTAAAGAAATTCCTCCTGACTCCAAATGTCAGTCAGATATTTCCCTGGTTTAACATCCTATCTGCTTTAAAGCCAACTGTCAAAATTCTCACTATTGTTCTGTGCTGAATAGGTAGCCATTACTTTTTGAAAGCAAATACACTATCTGCTAGCACAGTATCCCGAGGAAAATAATTCCATAACTTTACAGGCATTACTGTAAAAAATCCCTGCATTTGTTTTAGTCAAAAGTACATTTCCTCTGGTCTTAATGGATTACCTCTTGTTCTTTGCTCAGCTCTTTGAGTAAATAGTTCATTGGAGAGTTCTTTTGTATGACCTCAAATATATTTGTTAATAATAATCATATCAGCCCTGATAAAGTGGAGATGACTTCTCCAGAGATATCCATTCTTTAGTTCCTATGTTATACTATGGAGGCAATTCACTGAGATTTCTCCAGCTTTGGAGATCTTAGTGCATAGTCTGTATATAATAACACAAGAACTGATGAAGTGATATCATTGGAGAAGTCTTCTCCATGTTATGACTCCTTAGTGCATAACTCCCCTGATGTTTGGCAGCAGGAACAAGAAGCAGCCACTACTCAGTTCTGAAGGTAAAAGAGACATGGGAAATGTTTCCCTGCAAAAGAAATAAGCACTGGTAAAAACCAGTTCTTAAACAGAGAACAAAAAGTTTGCGCAGTGACACCACTGACATAGCACTAATATAGTAAATAGCTCTCAAAAAGTAGGTTGACTGTTATTTTAAAGAGATGATTCAAAGACTAAAAATCAAGGTAGAAGTTCCTAATTCATAGCTCTTGAAGTCTCTCTGAGTGATAGGAGACTTACTAGGACAAGCAATATAAAATATAGTAAGTGTAGAGAGTAGTGTCAGAGGCAATAAGGTGTCAATGAGGCTGGTGTACTAAAAATAATTTAAGTAATGCTATGACAACCCAACAACACCATTGGAGACAAATGGAATACCCATTGACTGGGAATTTTAACTCTCTACATACTAAAGAAGTCTCAGAGTAATTGCTTTGCATTTGAATCACTGCAAGATTTTGGAATTTTTATTTTTCCCCTAAGATGCAGCAGGCTTGCTTGAGAACTGCTCCAATTTTTACTAATTCATCAGTCTCACTATGTGCTGGGAAAGAAATCTTTTATAACTGCAATTATGCCTCCACTATGTAGATGATTGTCATACTTATCTGTTTATATGTAGACTACCCGTAGCAAAACTTGTTAAATCAGAATGTAACTATACAAGCAAGATGCATGCATCTGTATGAATTATTTATAAATATACTGTATTGTAGCTGGACTTTGATAATAATGATTGCCTTTTAAAAGCAATGCAAAAATGTTAACCCTTTGAATGCCAGAGGGGTACGCAACGCATTGCTTTGCAATGTGTTGTGTACCCCTCTGGCACTCAAAGAGTTAAATGCTAAAATGATGACAAAGATGCAGAGTAAAAAAAAAAGCCTAAATTTATTAAATGAAAATGTTTACTACCATTAGATTTTCATGAACTTTGATATTTCATTTACTGCTTTATATTTTATTTTTACATGCACTGTATCATTATTTAAACACACACACACACAGCATCACACAAAAAACACTACTATGAAGAATTTAAAGATAAAAGCCTTATCAAAAATATTTCAGTTCATTTGCATGGAAGTGATACATGTGCTAAAATATAAACAAGCAAGTTTCACTTATGCAAAATCCAGATTTTAAACCCTTTTGTGGGTGCCAGTAATCCTGTTTGCAAAATTCTTCAGTATGGCCATTAAAATAATTTGTATGGAACCTGCTTTCCATATCCACCTGTTTTGTGATGCTAAAAACAGTAAACATTCTATTGTAAAATTCTCCCATCCCTTTGTCATATACATATCCCCCTCCCTCCAAAAAAACAATTAAGTACTTGCTTTTGCAATTGATTGTATTCTCCCAAACCACTGAGTAGATGTTTTCTCCCAGCAAAAATAATAAGACAACAGAAAAAAGAAAAAAACAACTTGGATATGGCAGAAGTCATCCTACCTAGGTAGGCAGAGAAATACTCATAGCTTTCCATGCTGAAAGAGTGATTGAAAAATAAATTTTCATGAAAATTAAAATCCTGGAGGTCATTTATTTTACCTTGACAAAAACTGGAAAGATGTAAGGTCTTGTTCCCAATGAGTAACATATTTTTCCCCAGAGGATAGAGAAATGAGAGTTACTGACTAGGGATGGGCAATAGTTGTCGCCGTATTCCCACAAGAAATTTTGCAAAAGCCACGTCGTTTTTTTGTGGGAAAATCCACTTTAAATTTAGTGGTTAAAATTTTCACATCTTTTGCCCATTGGCCAAAATCTTTCGCCATTTTTGCAATGGGTACAAAGTTTCTGCCTATTGATTTACATTGTTTTTGCACTTCCGCTATAAAAACGTGACATTTTCGCTGAAGGCAGACACAATAGAAGCAACTACAGAGCGAGATAGACGTGCTGTGCTGTTCTGCTGTGATATTTTGGAAAAATTGAGGCAGGAGAGTCTCATGGTGACTGCTATCACTATGAGCAGGTTTAAAACTAATAAAAGGAGGAACTGGAAGGACCCTTATTATGTGTCCACTGAGTCTGAGTCTTAGGAGGGGGAGGAAGTGACTAGTGAACAAATGCTGTCCAGTCCCCCTAAATCACCCCAAGGGATCTTGGGGAATTTAATGGGAAGGGAGGGGAAAAAAGGGAATAGGAAGTAAGGGAGAAAAGGGAATGGGAAGGAAGGGAGAAAAGGGTAGTACTAGTGAGAGCAGGACAGGTCAGCTGCCTGTTCCTGCTGCAAGATGTGCTGCCCCTGCTGCCAGTGCCACCATTGCTGTTACTGCAGCCACTAGTGTTGTACCTGCTACCAGACGTGCTGTCCCTGCTGCCAGTGCCACCACTGCTGTACCTGCAGCCACTAGTGTTGTACCTGCTGCCAGATGTGCTTCCCCTGCTGCTTCCAGTGTTGAACCTGCTACCAGTGTCGAACCTGCTGCTAGTGCTGAACCTACTGCCAGTGCTGAACCTGCTGCTAGTGCTGAACCTGCTGCCAGTGCTGAACCTGCTGCCACCAATACTTTGCCTGCTGCTAGTTTTTCTTGCAGTACTCGGGGGGAAGGAGAAAATGATGCCAAGTGTGACAGCAAGGGACCCTAAATCACACTTGCCATTCCCAAGCAGTCCTGCCACTGTAGTACTACTGCTACTAAGGTCCAGCAGCTTGATAGTGCTAGGAGTGAAGGAAGGGGTAATCAACAATATCCTGATATTACTAGTGACTGTGAGACTGAGGAGGAAGACTCTGCGATTGAATTTGATGTGGTTGATGTTAGTAGTAGTAGCAGTAATGGTAAAGCAGCTAGAGTGGTAAGGGAAACATTTGACAGCATCCAGACTAGCGGTCAAGGGAGCCCACACCATTCCTCTGACCCTGGGACTGGGAGTCCTCCTCTTCCCTTCACTATAGTGTCCAGGTGTAACATGATCCTGAAGAGGCCAAAACTTGTGTTGGGGGAGGAGAGCAGGCTCAGAATTAATACCACTGTCACCAGCAGGAGCACAGATCAGCTGCCTGTGCCTGGTGCTACTGCTGCTAGTGCTAGTCTGCCTTCTTCTTCAGGTCAAAAGGCAATGACAAGTGTGACATTAGGGATCCTCTATCACATTGCTTGTCACCTCCTCCAAGCAGCGGCAAGATGTTTGGAATAGAGCAGCAGAAGAACATAGTGACTAGTGGTGGTGGTAATGATGATGCTGGAGAAGCTGGGGTGGAAGAGACATTGATGGCCTTTTTAGCAGAAACTGAGAAGGAATGGGAGACAGGGATGATGGTGAGCATCACCACCACCACTAGCAATGACATTTTGGAATTAGAGGAATTTGCAACTGCTCTAATTCCTTCTGAAGCTGGGATGCAAGGGCAGCAGGATGCTGAGGAGCAGGTTAATGTGCCACAGGCCACCATGGACACAGTGGGAATGGGGTCAACAAGTGATGCATGAGTAGGACAGGTTCCACTTGCCAGCAGTAGCAATACTCCTGATCCTAGTTGCAGTGTTGAATCTGAGGCAGTAGCAGCAACAGCAGCAACATTATTTGCTGCCACAGACAATGAAGGGGAATGTGGAGGACAAGAAGAAAGAGGCCATTCTTCTCCATCTGTTCCCTTCCCCTTGAAGTCATCATGGGTGTGGGACTATTTTTCTCTTGGTGCAGGCACAGTGCAGTCATCAGCAATGGCATTGTGCACAATTTGTGACAAGTCAATGAAAAGAGGAAAGTAGGGAACACACCTTGGCACAAACGCCCTGATATCATACATGAAATACAGACACCATGACATTTATGTCAAACATGTTAAAGACAAACACCCACCAGAGAAATCAAGCACCGTTTTTGCTGTCCCTGACTCTCCAGAAAGGCAACAAGAGGTGATGTGGAGATCAAAGAGGAGGAGAAGGAATAGAACAACCCAGGCAGAGACTGGAAGTTCCAGGACGAGTGAAACAACTTGCTCGCCATCACCTTCTAGGGTAACTACATCTTCTGCCAATCCACCTCGTTCATTACTTCCCCCGCCAAATTATAGCCACTCTGTTGATGTTAGGACGTGGCAGTTCGTCTCTACCCATTGCACACTGTGTGGTGCACTGACCACACATGCAAGTGTGGTGGAAGAGAATTGCAATTAGTGCATCAAGCGGTATCTGAGGAGACTCCATCCTGCAGAATATGCTAAGATGGTGGCAGGGAGGGTTAATCATTACCATTAAACTGTTAGCAAGTTGTTATATGTCCTTAGCGGGTCTGGAAAAGAGGTATAGTGACAACGGCAGAACTTGGTGTTGGGTGTCATGGTGTTTGGATACAGTTGTGCCCCCAGATTTTATTTACCCACACACACTGTGCACATTGCAGTTGCTGATGAGACCCGCTGTTCCTGCTCTCAAGGGAAAAAAAATATATTCTAATAACAACACACCCATGATAATTTTGGAGGAGGGGCAGGTGGTGAAGATTTAATGGTTAACTTCTTCTTTTATCCACATATACTGGGGGCTACTTATTGTGCTGCTACTGCCTCAGGTGCATCATGGCAAGTGGAACCTTCATCATCCATCTTCCATGTTACTGCTAATGTTGATCCCATTCCCTTTCGGCTGCCTAATCATCATGCTGCTTAAACAACTCAGCAGCAGCAGTATGAACAGCAGCTGCAACTCAGGACTCAGGAGGACATTTGACAGTGGCCACTGGCCAATATGACCTGCTGGCATTAGGTCAGTAGGGTTTTTTATTGTTTATTTTTTGTAGCACTATGTTTTTTTGTTGTTGTTTCTTTTAAAGCACAATCCCTGAGAAAAAAAGCCTAAGTCCTGGCTTGTGCCAAACAAGCGTAAGTTGTACAAATCGATGTTTCTAATAAGCCTAAGTCCTACAAAGGCCTCTAACAACAAATCAAACAAATCATCCTCTACAAAATACTCTATCGTCATGTATCAGCCCACCCCATTGACAGCTTATGTCAGGGGATTCCTGTCTCTATCACTTTACATACAAATGTCTTATTTTATTTTATTGATTTATTTTTTTATTAACTGTCCCCCCAATAGCAGTCAAGAAACCCCCCCAAAACAAATTCCCTGTTCAAATGAGTCATTCAACACAGACATCCTCCTCAGACCCCTTTATACTATGTCTTATGGTTTCTATTTTATTTTATTTTATTCATGATTTATTTTTTATTAACTGCCCCCCAATCCCAGTAAACAAACCCCCCAAAATCATCCCCTGTTCAACTGATTCTTTCCCCACACCCCACCCACACAGGCACCCTCTTGCCCCTTTTATACTATGCCTTTTGGAAAATAAAATAATATTTGCTATGTGTTGTGTTCCCATTGATTTCAATGGAATGAGCTAGATGAAAAAAAGCAGAAAATCAACACTTTTCACAGGGAAAGTTTTCACCAAGCAGAAAGTGCCATTTTTTGCCGATTTCAGTTTAAGGCAGAAATTTTCACCCATCCCTATTATTGAGATAAAAATCCTCTCTTTTAATGTTTAACAGCATAATAGAAAATACCGCTAGAGAAGAAATTTGTGATATTCCATTCACTGTGTTCCTTGTCATGGGTTAGAGTTTAATTCACCCATTTGAATTACATATATAAAAATTTCCCTGACGGAAAAGTATCTCCAGAAGGATATTAATATATTGGAGGCAGTTCAAAGAAGAGCCTCCAAAATGGTGCAGGGTCTTCTTCATGACTAAGGGTATCAGAATATGCTCAAAGAACTTCATATGTACAGCTTAAAAGAAAGGAGGGAATGATATGAAAGAAAACTTTAGAAATATGAAAGTATTTAATATAATTCATTGGCTTGTCTAATTTACAAAACACATACTTTTCTTGGTATACTTTGATTTATTGGACTGCTGCTAAGCCAAATAAGACAATGGTCCAGCACACCAATCTGTGATGTGTAAACCATGATTGCTCCCTTTTTTTTTTCAAATAAATTTTATTATCAGATTGCTTCATACACATCTCAAATACAGAAAAGTACACGTATAACCGTTCAATTACAGCAAAAGTATATAAGCATAGAGTCAACCTGAGGTTTTAGTATAATTTTAACCTCTAATAACCTAAACTCCTAAGGTCTAAACTAACTTAAATTATACTATACCCCCGACCCCCAATTCCTCTCTCCCCCGAACCCGCAGCACCTCCCCCCACCCCGCTCCCCAGCCAGGAGTCTCACGAGATCTCGGCATGCATAGGTATCATACATAACATCTTTCAGCAAATATACATCACAGCCATCCAATGGTTGCTCCCTTTAATGTGTTCTATAATTACTTTGGATAACTGAAAAATCTGCAGATATATGTTTTTTCCATTAGCAAGTGAATTAGATCCATACATTTCAATGATTTTGTCTATAAAAAAAGTGAAAGAAATCCTATGAACAAGTGCAATAGGTAAAAACTATGCATTATTTGTTGTTTATTTATTTATTTAACTATTAGGTTATGGGTAATTTGCATAAAAGAAAAGTGGTGAGATTGGGGAAAAAACAGCTGAACTATGAAGGACAAATAAAAATGCTTATTGAGTTAACCCCTTAATGACCTCCCGATCTGTGGGAGGGTGTGTGTTAAGGACCATGGCTCTTTTTTTTTTGTTTTGTTTTGTTATGATTGGATTCCAGGGTTGCTGAGAGGCATGCAGCTGCGGAGCGAACCCAGAAATCCATGACATGCCAGGACCATCACCGGTCCTTAAATGCTTGACTGCCATGATGGTCCTGGCAAGTCTTAACTTGTAAAGGGGTTAACAACTGATGACGTTCCAGGACTGTCATTGGTGAATGTGCATTAAGGACCAGTAATGGTTCTAGAACATCATGGAATTCTGGGGTTCACTTCGGGGCTGCACACCGCTTTGCAGTCCCAGAATGCACAACTTTCTCTTTTCTCCACCATTGTAGAACCCATAGATTTTACTCCTTCTCTCTAGCACCATGACTTTTCCCTTGAGAATAGTTTCATTTTCCTCTTATGTGTTCTATGGAAGTGAGAATTGACACCCAGATTTAACAACCTGGAATTTCCCAACATGCAGCATGGTATAAATTAGGTAGTAATAAAAGAGGAAGCAAGTTAAAGAAACAGAGTGAGAGAAAAAATAAAAACAAAAGTTATGTTTTTGTGCTTGCATTACGAGTATGAACAGAAGAAGCTGGAGTGCTGCTACCAATGCTGCTGAAACTGAAATGGAGACATCCAGCAGTAGCAGCAGCAGTATTGAAGGAGGGTGCCCACTTCTTCATGCAGATATAAGCCCCAGGACCCCAAAATTCTAGCTAAACATATTAAGAAGGGGGATACTTGATTATTTGGCTATGCCTGTGAGCAGTAGTAGCATCATATTGCATATGCCTGTGCCTGCTGCTGCTGTGACTCTGCCAACTGTGAGGACAAGCAGAAGCCCCTCTCTCACATTTATTATCACCAATTAGAGAGCAGAAAGAGACTGGTTTTGGTGATGTCTCAGAGGGGTGGTGAAGATGTTGGTGTGCAATAGGGATGGGGGCAAAAGCCCCATGTGTGTTCTCATGGGAAATTTAGCCAAAAAAATCATGGTTTTCTGTATCCCGGCAGGAAATTTCACCATTACAGAAACATATAGACTTTTTTGCTATGAGCATAGAAAAATTAGTGAACATTCTTCCATTTCCAACCTGTGTTAATCAAGTGGGCAAAACGTCTTGCCCATACACTGTCCAAAACGATCATTTCCTGCACTCTTGTGTGGTGTATTTTAAGAGAAAAGCAGAGTGGAAGGAGAGAGAGAGAGAGAAATAAATTGAAATCAAATATTGAAATAATTATTATTTAGTGGTTCCTACTGTTAGCTGACAATGTGACCACCACTACCATTGTTGTACAAAAAAAAAAAAAGCTGTATTGACCCTGAGGCTAGTGACTCACTGAGGAGAATGTGTCACTAAGACTAGCAGTAGTACCACAAGTGCTAAAGGAACTGGGATCCCACTGAGGTTGAGTAACCCAACATCATCCCTCCCTTCTTATTCAGGGGTGACAGACTTACATCCGCCTCAGCAGTAGGATGGTGATGAGTGGGCTAGTGTGCCACAGTCTGAGCACCATGGCCAACATGGGACTGGCTTCTTCAAGCACCGATATGAGACCAGGGCCTGCTCCACTTGCCATTAATAATCCTGGTATCTAAACTGATCATGTTGATGCAGCAGCATCACTTACCCCAGCCAGTCAAGGTGACTGTGGAGAAGAAGAAGAATAAGGCTATCTGTCTACATCTCTCCCCTCACTGAAATCATTAGTGTGTGAATATCTTTCTATTGTGGCACACTCAGTGCAGTCATCAGTGACTGTACTGTGCACTATTTGTGATTGTGACAAGGTAGTGAAAAGGAAAAGGATGGGATAAACCTTGGCACTAGTCCTGATTAATGAAAAAAATTCTCTGGTCTTGTATATGTTTCAAGCCTGACTTCCACAAAAAAAGTTACTCAAGGCTTGGTTTTTTGCAAGCCTGAGTGTCACAAGAGAAGGCTATAGGCCCTGCTGAAACAGTCGGGAGAGTGTGAGAGTCAAAGGTTAACAATACCAGACACCTGGTTACCTGTTACTATTCCTAGCAACCACCAAATTAACCCCTGAAATCCCACCTGCACTATCACACCAGTACTACAATTTGCTGCCACCACCAAGACTTTATATCTGGGCATTTTAGGTTACCCAAACACAACAGAATACCGTGTAAAATTACCTTAATAATCAGACAAAGAATTAAACCTTTAGTAGCGTGTTCTAACTGAGCTTCATTCAGAGTAGTGAGTTCATTTTAAAGAACAGAGACAAGAGCTGATTAATTGAACATCTGAAAAAAGGCTTCATAGTGCTGGTTACAAAAATACAGAAATAAAGGACACAAATAAAGATTACACATTGGAAAAACAGTCCATAAAATAAAATGAGAGAAACACAAGAAATCCTTAAATACAATTTTCAGTATTTTAAGAGTCCTTGGGAACTTCAGATGGTATTTCTCCTTTCAGGTGTTACAAAGAAATTCCCTGTTTTTATCCAAAAACTCACATTAAATACTTTTAACAGTTCCTTCTAAGAGGCCAAACCCCCTGGGTGTTACTTCCATCAAGGCAGAGGGCCCAGTTCCTTTTATGTAAGCTCTATGGGGGCAGGGACCTCTTATCCTATTGTATACTCACCTGTTATTCCCCTTATGACTGCCTATATAAGCACTTAATCACCGCACTTATTATACCCCTTCTATGCTAAATGTAATCTGTAAGGTGCCAAGTACACTAGTTGGTGCTATATAAATAAAAATATACAATACAATACAATGACCCCTACATCCTGCTCTGGTTATGTTATCAACTCAGCTAATTTAGCTAACAGTTTAAAAGGTACAATAAAATACACAAAATAAACAAAATTATACATACCAGTGCCCTGCAAGGGCCAACTCATGCCTTGGCATGACACCTCCCCCTTAAGATGGTGAGCAGAGTGATCAAGGCCCAGGCTGATCAATTTGTTCACCATTAAAGGGGAACTACCACCCCACAAAAACTTTATTTGAATCCAGTCCCCATCTGGCGACTAGCTGCTTAGTAGCGCTAGTCACCAGAATTATTACCTGGTTTAACATATTTTAAACTTTTTCAGAGGCTGACAGTAGCAGGAAGCACGGACATCTTGCTGGCTCCAAAAGGGACTGACAGCGCAGGTGCACGGACGCCACTATGGCAAGATGTCCGTGCTTCCTGCTACTGTCAGCCTCTGAACAAGTTTAAAATCTGTTAAACCAGGTAATCATTTTGGCGACTAGACCTACTAATCAGCTAGTTGCCAGATGGGGACTGGATTCAGATAAAGTTTTTGTGGGGTGGTAGTTCTCCTTTAAACTCCATTCCCACCTGAAAGACGTCCATCTGCCTTCCCATGTAAGCTGCCTGTCTCCTTCCCTGGGCCCCTGCACATCAATGGGAAGGGACTCCCAGTATACAATATGGTTATCCCAATTTAACCAGTGCCTATCCATGTCAGCACCTGGCTTTTCAGCACAGTGTCTCAGCCCTTCAAGGGATGGGTCACTGCGCAGAGCGTTCAGGAAATTCGTATTGTCCTCCCACCACCTGGCTGCACCAGAGAGTACAGCTTCCTCTGACAGAGCACGGTGGGGTGAGTTGAGGTCTACCCCTTTCTCTGCCTGCTGGTCAGACAACCTGACCCTGTCATTACCATCCTCCTCCGGTTCTACAGCTTCAGCCCTGGCATACTGCTGACATGTTACCCCTGCTACCATTGGTATACCTCCCTGTCTCCCATTTTCCTACTGGGAGCAGAACCTCTGCTCTCTACATTCCCCATCCAGGGAACATTTTATAGAAGGAAAATTCCATTCCTCCTCCACCTTACTCCCAGACATCACCATGTCACAGGATTTAGCCACAGTCAAATCACCACTTACTCCTGGTCCCTTATCCTTAATTGTTACCTGGGGCACACCAAACCCTCTCCCTAGCCCTTCTCCACTAGGTTTTGGCATTTGGAATTCATTGTAATCACATGTTACAATACACCCCACCTCACCTTTGGAAGGCATCACTGGTTCTGTTACAGGTAGGCATTTATCCATCCCTAGCTCTCCCTCCCAGTGATCACATTTCACAACATCCCCGAAAGTTTCACAAAGTACCTTAGATTGAGCAGGACTTTCAGTTAGCCCTACCAGTTTACAATCCATGTCCTCTGGAGCATAGTGACAGAGCATCCGGCCCAAATCATTCCCCAGCAGAATATTAACAGGGGTATCCTCAGAAACCCCCACTTCCCGCAAACCTTTGCCCCCCCAATCAAGGTACACACGTGCCATGGGCACAGCAGGGCTCACACCCCCAATTCCTTTGATGGACATGGTTCTTCCAGGGATCACGTCCTCTGTATTCACCACTTCAGGGTGCACCAAGGTGAATGAAGCTCCAGAATCTCTCAGTCCCATGGTCACTCGGTCACCCACAGTTATACTCTGCAGGTTATCCTCTCTTTTTCCCACAGGCCCACTCTCAAGCAAAACTGATGGGGCACCCCCAGTGGCACTCCCACCTCCACAAGCAGGTGGCGGTGGATTCCTAATGGGGCAAGTAACCCTCAAATGCCCAATCTGGTTGCACTGACAACAACAATGGGTATGGGGCCCACCAGACATAGCCCCTGCACTGTTGGCAGCTGGTGCATGGATGTCTGCATAGTCATCTGCCAGTTCTGCGGCATCTCTAGCGGTTTTTGGCCTTCTTTCTAGAATCCACTCTCTTACATCAGGGCTCCATGTATGTAAGAACTGTACTAGGACCATTAAGTCATTAACTGCTTCATAGGTGGTAGCTTGTAACCCTGTAATCCATTGCATGTATGTGGTTTCTAGTTGTCCCACATATTGAATGCAGCTGGACGAGACACTCTTCTACATGCTCCTAAACTTTTTTCTATAGGTCTCAGGAGTCAGGTTAAACGTTTTCAGCAAGGACGATTTAATTGCCTCATAATCATTATCAGTCTCTGGGGGAAGGGACACAAACACATCCAAAGCTTTTCCTTTCAACTGTGGAGTTACATATCTCTTCCACTGGTATGAGGGTAGATGATGCTGCCTGCACCTTTTTAGGAATACATCCAAATCAGTCCCCTCTTCTAGGGAGGGAAAATCTTCCTTGTGGAGCCTACATGTGCTGGTATCTGATGCAGTGTTGTTTGCTGAGGACAGAACTGTGAACCGCAGCTTAGCCATTTCCAGATCATGTATCCTTTCTGACACTCTTTCTTGTCACTATGCAGCCTGTTGTTGAATCATCACTTGCATGGCCTTCTGAGGAATAAATCTGTAGAGCAAATGTCCATGACACTTTGAGGGTTGCAAACACTAGGCATTCCAGTATTAACTGGTCCTGCAGTAGTAGGGTGCTCAGTAACCCTTTCAGTGCCAGTCCCTGACTCAACAGTGTGTCTGTCAGCTTCCACAAGGTCTGAAATAAGTTGTTCCTTATTTTTTTCAAAAGTTGGTAAATCCCTTGCTTGGCACATCAATTCCAGGGTCTCTCTGGGCTGTTTGCGATAAGCCTCCATATTCAGAAATAAGATAGAGAAAGAAAAACAAGAATGGGGAGGGGAGAACTGTTTTGCACGCAGTATGTCTTTTAAATCAGCACTGAGCTCTGTCTTTGTAAATTACACAAAAATGTATGCAATTTCTTTTCGTGCTAAGATCCCCTTGCAGGTAAAATTCAGCAAGCACTAAAAATCTCTAAATATATCCCGACGCTGCCAACCAGTTTGTCACAAGTGAAGGCTATAGGCCCTGCTGAGACAGTGGGTAGAGTGTGGGAGTGAAAGAGTTAACAATACCAGACACCTGGTTACCTGTTACTATTCCTAGTAACCCCCACATTAACCCTTAAAATCCTTCCTGCACTATCATACCAGTACTACAATTTGCTGCCACCAACAAGACTTTATATCTGGGCGTCTTAGGGTACCCCATATACAACAGAATACAGTGTAAAAATCACCTTAATAATCAGACATAGAATTAAAACTTTAGTAGCATGTTCTAACTGAGCTTCCTTCAGAGTAGTGAGTTCATTTTAGAGAACAGAGACAAAAGCTGATTAATTGAACATTTAATCTGAAAAAAGGTTTCACAGTGCTGGTTACAAAAATATAGAAATAAAGGACATACACAAATAAAGATTACACATTGGCAAAACAGTCCATAAAATAAAATGGGAGAAACACAAGAAATCCTTAAATACAATTACCGGTATTTTAAGAGTCCTTGGGAACTTCAGATGGTATTTCTCCCTTCAGTTGTTACAAAGAAATTCCCTGTTTCTATCCAAAAAACTCATATTAAATACTTTCCACAGTTCCTCCTAAGAGGCCAAACCCCCGAGTGTTACTTCCATCAAGGCAGAGGGCCCAATACCTTTTATGACCCCTACATCCTGCTCCGGTGATGTTATCTACTCAGCTAATTTAGCGAACACTTTAAAAGGTACAATAAAATACAATAAATAAACAAAATTATACATACCAGGAACCTGTAAGGGCCAACTCATGCCTTGGCATGACACTGAGTCATGCAAAAAATTATTTACTCTTGTTTGGCTAACCTGGCTGTTCTCTGTGTAAGCCTGCTGCTATGGTGGCAAACCATTATTTTAAAAGTGATTAAAAAAGGGTACAACCTTCAATAAATGTGGCAGATATGTGTGGTGGTGGTGGACTGTTTTATATATATATATATATATATATATATATATATATATATATATAAAATTGCTACAATCCTAGAGACCTGATAGTGAACAGGGCTCAAAAATAGTAAAACTCAAAAACAAAAAAGTGGATGTTTAATACAATCAATATAAAAGATGAACAACAGTATACCAGGTATATAGAATATAGTATATAGAAAGTATATAAAATATTATAGTCCCATATTCTGCAGAAAGTATGAAAAAGTTTGAAAAAATAGTGATATCACTATAATGACAAGTATGAAATATAAGACAAAAAGCTAACGTATATGGAATATTCCACCTCCAATATTATGGACCGTTCATCAGCAACCTCAATGGGAATTCTTGATGTCACAGGTAGATAATGTAAAGTATAGATAATATTCAACTTCTCAATTTCTGAAGATGGTGTAGTGCCTCAAACTCTGTGGATAAAGATATTAACCCTCCATGGGTCACTTGTATAGATATAATAAAACAGCAAGCAGGTGCTCTGCAGATCTGGTGTAGTAATATAGAACCTCCCCCATCCTTAGGTCGTATTGAGCAGATGGCTATACAATGGGATTTGTCCCAAACAGGTGTCCATTCTCCTGGGCTCCCAATAGCGTGAGTGCAGGCAGAGGAAAATGAACCGCTCCAGTGAATAGCTTCCTCCCATCTTACAATATCTCCAGAGTGGAATAGGTGATCAATGGAGGTATATCGTGTAACGTTGATATTAGCAATTTAGGGACTGAAAACTAAAAAGTAATAAAAATTCCTACATGTTTCATATATATATATGGTGATACTTCTTCAGGAAATAATATAAATAAATAAATATATATATATACTCAGTCATTAATTATTACCATTATCATGTTTGAGTCAAATGTAAGCTATCATTATACTCAGATTACTGACACACATAGCAGTGGTCCAGCAGATCCCTCCTATGGCTACTCCTCATTCTCTGCGCTGCTGTTAATAATACATTTGCCCTGTCTTTCTCTGTCTGTGGCACTGTCCACGTCTGCTGCCTGATACTTAGATGGTATTAGATGTTGGTTCATTTTAAGAATGTTAGTCTCCCAACATGGCTGCTTGATAGCCGCATCCTACCGTCATTTACAATATAACTCTCTGCACTGAAAACATGCTTAGACTCAATGCTTGCTAGAGGGTATACCACATTGCTTTTAATGCACACTATATAGTATCTTGCTCAAAGCTTGCTTACATGTCCTTGATCAGCTGGAGGCTATGCTGTCATTATGGTAATATTCCACAGCCAAGCTCCTCAGTTTTTTCTGCAATAAATATATCAGTGGAATAATTTAGCTAATTTCTGCCCCTGTGCAACTAGCTAGCATGGTTTTCTTCTCAAAAGGTTTCAGCACCAGGAACTACAGTAGCAGAAAATACCTGAATGTTACTACTGCTGGTGATGCCTAGCCCTCTTCATATCTTTCTCCTATTCCTTATTGCTTTCTGCCAAAAACTCTTTTTTACTTTCTTCCACACCAGTTGCTCCACCATCACCCTTTTCTCATCACCTCCCTTTGAAGTTTCCCCACTGCCACATTTTCATCTCCCCAGAAGAAGGAGTTACACAGACAGCAGTAGTAGCAGGCACTGGCAGATGATATGTGCTACTGCTCATATTGCCAGTCAGTTCTGCCTTCTTCAGTTTAGTTCCCCAGAAGGACAATGCTAGTGGGGGGCTGGGAATCATTGGGCCAACTGTATGTGGGCTTCCTTGATTGTTGCGGTTGACTTACTCCTCTGCTCTATATCAGTAGCAACAGGGTCCATCCAGCTTCTCTTGCTGGTTATACTGCTAGCCAGCACTTAACCAAATTTAAGTTTAATTTCAAAATGTTATTTTATTTTTTTCTCTTTCCCTCTCTCCCTGCCTGCTTCTAATCATTTGTCTCCTAAACTACACCAGACTGAATTGTGGGAAATTCTTGTTTTGTATACTATTGAGGCAGGAAGTTTCACCACCACTGGAAAACATAGGCAGACAATGGAACTGTTGAGGGAAATCACAAGTGAAACGGCATAAAATCTTTGGGTTTTTCTATTGGCATGAATTCCCAATGGAACATTTGTGCAGGAACAAAATAGGACTTTTCACCCCTCCCTACCCATAGGAATCAGTGGTAAAGACTGTCTGTCATTTGTACTGAGGGGACAGTACCATATGCAGCCCTTTCTGGAATGGAACATCTGCTCAAAGGAGAATATCTGCCAAATGGGTCCTAGTAAATGACAGTTAATGTTTCAGCTTATTCTTGGATAGGATGCAGGCCCAGATTTCCCAATAGGCAGACTAGGCACCTGCCTAGAGCTCCAAATTTTGATGGGCGCCTCATTTGTGCTGGCCACACCCACATTCTGAATTGTGGGTGGGGCCAGAGCAATCTCTGTATCCATACAAAGCTTATACACCACTTTACAGGCTATTATTTAACCCCTTGGATGCTAGTGAGATGTCCAACGCATTGCAGAGAAATGCATTTGAGCTCTCTCTAGCAACCAAGTGGTTAAAGCTTTCAAGTCCTTTCTTGTTGTAGGCTAAAAGTATATTCTGTGCCAGGAAACAGTGGATGACATTGGTGGTGTAGTCATGTGAGGAGTGGGCATACCTGGGAACTTTCAAGATGACCCTGAGATCTTTGAAATATTAATCCTTAATGCATCCCATAATGTAGATTTTATGCAATATGTGCCTGCTTGCTCTAACACAGAGGTGCTCCGGTCCGTGTGCGAGGGACCTTTAACATGCTACAGTTTGGATAACTCACTGCCTGAACACAAACAAGACAAGCAGGACATCTTCCACTGTCTTTCTGGTACTAATGGCACCAGTTTAGAGGCTAAGGAAACATTTAATTGGGGAAATTCATATAGTAGGTGACACAGACCTCTCTCACCCTGAGAATATGGCCCTTCACCCTGAGACCCTGAGAATTGGGTCAAAACCCTGAGTCTCAGGGTCAAACCCTGAGAGTTCCCAGGTATGGGAGTGGGGCATGGACATGGACGGAGCTAAGGGTGTCCAGATTGCATTACCTAGGGGAGCCTGGAATGTAAATCCGGCCCTGATAGGGGTTAAGGAATTTGTCTGTTTTTTTAAGAATTAGCATATTAGATTCTGTAGTCTCTTTAATTTTTAAGGATCAAATGGACTCAAAACACAATTCTTTGCAATGTGTTGCGCATCACAATGATATTTAAAAGGTTAATGTAAAACCAAATTTTTAGCTATAATATTGACTGTAGGTGATGATTAATCAGTCATCCATCTATTCTATTACATCTTGTTTATACTGTTGAAAAAGGTTTATAGGAAGAAAAAGAAGAAAAAGCTAAAACATGTATTAAAATGCTTTGTTTCTGCTTGTGTATGATTTTGTTTCTGTTATATTTCAAAATTGCTATTTGTGGGAAACTTAAAATACATTTGTAGGCATGGATGCATATTTAAATAAATGATTGTAAACATAAGATGAAGGAATAAGCACTACGTGAAGTATATTGACAAATGTATATATTCAGGTTTCCCTTGTCAAATTTATAAACATTTATATATTATATTTATGTACTATTCTTACATAAGAAAAAAAAGATACACTTCTTTTAATCCTGCCAAACGTTTTACTTTCTAACGCCTGTTTTGCTATAGATATTGTGGCTTCTTATAATATGTCTTACATTTTGTTGTGCTTTCAGAGAGTTACAAAAAATAGATATAATTGTAACATGATTTTACTTTTGTTATTAATTGTTTTGTTTTATTAGTTATGGGAGTCTTTTGTTAAGCTTGTACAATTTGTTTAAATATGTTGTCTGTGATCTGAAAACTATGCAGTTTATCTTTTGTACCTTATTTAAACAAATATGATTTCCCTAAATTTACAAGATAATAATTTGCATTTATAAAAGCTAGAACACATTTAAATAAAAGCAAATAAAGACACGTGAAGATGTTTTTTTACATACTTCAAATACAAACCTAGATAAAAATCGAATACATTCTTTGTTTAATTTAATCTAGTAAAATACATAATTGTTTTCTTTTTACAAGATAAAGTTGTCAGTGATTGTTTTAACCTTAATTTATACTCATAAGTTACTTTACAAATGTACCCTTGTGTTCATACACATTTTAATTCTTCAAAGAACATGCAGCCATATACAGTGATGACAGTGTAATTATGTACTTTCTAATTAGAGACATTTGTAGAATTATTGTAAATTGTGAGAGGAAAATATATTAAAATGCAAGAGCCATAAACAATAATAAATCACTTTTTGTGCTTAAGGCAAAATATAACAACATCGTTTGTTGTTTCATAGGTCTATAATGTGGACACACTAAAGTAGTAACTGCAAAAGAAAGGAATGGGTGCACTCTTATCCCAAAGTACAATGACACATCAAAAACCTAGTGTTAGGACATCGTTAAATGGAGGTGGTGCTACAGGTGGAATGGATATGAGAACAACTGCAAGGCAGATAACCTTGCAGAACTAGCACTCTTCCTAGAGTTCACACTAAGGTAGTCATCAACAAAATAATAAAAAATGTGACTCCCTCAAAAAATAAATCAATACATACATAAATATATACACAAATACATACATAAATCAAATGGATGTTAACTTAAGGAAATCTATCTACTTGGTTGGATATTTTTATCATGTCATTCTATGCCTTATAATACACATTCTAGTAGTTTCAGGGGGGGAAATGTTTTCTTTCAAATTGTCAAAACAGTTCAACAATACACATTATAATGATTATCTTAACACATTTACACATTATAATTATTATTGTTATGCAAGGCTAGTTTGTCTGCAAATAGACATATTTTTATAGATTTAAGTTTTCATTCCTTACTACAGTAAGGTTGGCTTGATAATTTTATGACAGAAGAAAAACAATATATATTTAACATTTATTTATGGTAGATCAAAAAGCTTTAGCATGGATTGATACTTAATCCTTAAATGGAGATCTCCAAAAACACTGTGAAGTAGTACATTAGAAACATTACTTGCATAGTGAGGGTTAAAGAAATTAAAATGTTTATATTAATATCATTGATTTATTGTAGACCTTACCTACTGTTGAACTTTTCTGGATGCTTTTCTCTCATCATATGAAATCTATGCGCAATCGATGCATCCTGTAAATAAACCAAATTTACACTTTTTTTTTTGTTTTGTTTGTATCCATTTACTTCAAATTGAGCCAGAACAAAACGTGTTGCACTTAAAAAAATAATAGCTACATTTTCTGTTACATTTCTTTCACTTATCGGAATACCATAGTATAGGGATGAGTGAATGTTCAGTACCAAAGCAAAATATATGAAAAGAGGCAATTTTTGCCTTGCTCAGAATTCCCACCAAAAAGCTATTTGTTCTCCACTATTTTATGTGTTTTCCATGGAATTTAGATAAATGATAATAATGTATTTCTCCCAATTTAAAGTTTCCCACATATATTCCAGCTGTGCTAACTATAAAAGAGGTGCAATTTTCCTCAATGTTGTCAGTCTGTGTTTTGGAGAGAGAGACGGAGAGAAAGATAGAGAGAGAAAGAGGGAGCTGTAGTTGTATGGGTGATATCCTGTTGTTTTATATGTATGGGTGTGAAGGAGTGAGTTTTAATAAATAAATAAATAAATACTCCTGTGAGTGAGTGACAGATTCTTCTTACACAGACATAATATGCTATAGCTATACTTGTGTAAGAAGTGTCAAAGTGTTTGATTAGCAGATATGGATCAGAAAGGGATAAAGTCATGTTGGAGAAGGGGAGATATGTTGGAGAAGGGGAGAAAGAAAGACACACACACAGTGGGAGAAGAATGATAAAACTGGAAGAGCAGGGAGAAGAAGCATTGGGGAGAGACATGAAAATAGACACATTGAAGAGAAGGGAGACCTTAGCATGTGGAAAATAAGAGATAGAAAACAGGGAGCCCCATATATGTCTGACACAGTAGTTTTGCCATCTATACTGTATAAAGTGGGATATCCCAGTTTATTTAGATGGCAACACAGGTGGAGCAGTTAAGTACGGGGGCTCTGTGTTTGTCATATTGATCTGTTAGAGTTGTTAATGAAGCAAAAAGAAAACATAAAACCTTGTGAGACTTTTGGATGTAGACTTGTAAGGAGGACAATCCCCTGCCAAAGCAACTGCCACATGAGTGAAGTGGGCGGCAGGTAGAGATTGCAGCCACTTCCTCCACTACTGTGCCTCAGTTGCAGGACCTTTTGCAGTGAGAAGCAAAGTGATTTGCTGGTTTGTTAAGTGTTAATACATTCCTGCACTTTAAAACCTTAATGTAGTATGGACAGACAGGTACATCCTGCGGCGTTGCTATAAACAGAGGGGTAAACAGTGCTGTGGGTTTGTGTGTTTTATGTACATGTGTATGAACAATTAACCCTTTGAGTTACAGGGGTGTGAAACACACTGCAAAACAATGCAATGTATAGCCCTCTGGCATGCAAAGGCTTAGCCTAAACCAAATCACATTGTTCATGATCCATGGAAATCTTGGGCCAGCTCTGAGTGAGATTTCATCTGTTCCGGTGATGGAGAAGCAAAGAACTGATAGTAGTGGACAGACTAATTAGGTAAATTTTTTTTTTTTTTATTGACGATGTTTATGTATTGGAGAAGGTGAAGAGGAAATGCTAATTAGTTTGATACAAGGGACATGCAGAGAGTGAAAATCAAGACAATAAGAGGAAGGAGGGGAAAGAATACAATAGCGTTCTGTGCACTCCCTTATAGAAGCAGCACAGAGCTGATTTGGCAATACTAATTCAATGGTGCATTAATGTGTGAACACAGTTGGCCATGTTTTTTTTAGGGAGAGCAAAAACTGAGGGCAGGCAAACACGCCCCCATATTAGTTGCAGGCAGAGAATTTCCTAGCAGAGATTTTGACAGAAGTGATCAGGGGTTCTTCAACCCCTCTGTGTCTCCTGGACTGGCAGTACAGAGGAGATTTTAATAATTACTCCTTACTGCAGTCCCTGGGTGTGTGTGTGTGTGTGTCAAGCATGCAGATGTCCAGTATTCTAGTGTGTATGTATATATATATATATATATATATATATATATATATATATATATATATATATATATATAAAAATTAGTATTAATTTATTTATTTAATATAATATGTAAAACCATACAAACAACAAAATAAAATGAATATAAAAATAAAAAAGTCCAATAAATAAAAAATTACCATAAATGAATTTGAGTAAAAACTTACCACAAATACATTTTAGTGCTTAATTTCATATATGTTAATTTATGTTTTTTGGAATGTTTTTGTTCTTAGGTTATCATTTAATATTCATTTTATTTATTATATTAAATGTCTATATTTTATAAATATACAGAGGAGTGTTCTTTTTTTTTTCATTTATGTGTTGCATTTTATAGTATCTGGTATCTTACCCAGTTCGGTAAGATAGTAGCTAGCCTCTCTCTCTCTCCCCCTCTCTTTGATGTCTTCATAGACAGATATACACACTCAATATATTTTAAGTAGTGTCCTGCCACTGCATTCAACATTATTGGTTTGGATAGAAATAATTTTACTATATTGTCTTATACAAAGATTAATACACACATTCAGAAATTTTGAGTGGTATCCCACCGCTGTTTCAAAATATTTAAAATATTTAAGGTATTCAAAATATTTTAATATATTTCATAATTTATTTAATATATACAATATAGAATTATACAGGGGATAGTGTGCCCTTCCCTTGGATTTAACCCTTTGCTTTGTCCTGTAGGTGCTATAGAATGCTACATAGTTATCCCCCAGCCATCTACCACTGTATTGGTAATTGTGGAAAAGCATACTTTTCCCCCCAGCCTTGTCTCACATAACTGGTAGATATAGAAACTTACTGACACCCAGCCTTCCAGCTTCTGCCAGACTACAACTCCCATCATTCCCGGTCAGCCATTGGCTTGCAAGGAATCATGGGAGTTATAATCTGGAAACAGCTGGAGAGTCTCACATTGCCCATCATCCCAACCTTGTCCAATTGTAATATGGAACAAACATACTTAATATCCAGCCTTGTCCCACTGCATTAGTAGCCAGAGAACCACAAATGCTGACCTCCTAGGAGTCCCAGCTTTGTCCCACTACATTGGTAGCAATATAATCACATATAGCTGCAGGAATTCTTGTTAACAGAGAAAAATGGTTACGTTCTCATGGATAAATCAAACGATTACAGCCACACTCCGTCAAATAGACGTCCATTGGAAGACATGTAAAATCACTTGTTTTTTTATTCTTATTTAAGATTAAAACATCACATTGAAAACAGCATGAGATGGCAAATATGTAACAATACACATGCAGAAGGGTATAGAGACCCCTTACTCTATCTGAAGCATTTTGCGCTTACAGTGCTTAATTGAAGACTTAACACGGAGTTACATACACCATTGTTTTTCAAACCTTGCTACATAAGCTGATTGGCTCAAATTAGCATATAAAACAATGTAACAATGGGCGGTTCCTCCCCCTTCTTGTCATGTTCTGAAACTTCATTAATTTAACTCTTTCCCAAGGATCTTCTACAACACATCCATAGGAGTTCTTGTGGCCCTCAGGCAAGCCATCTGAAAACACAGCAGCATTGAGAAGGAATAGCCAAAACTCTAACCATACTCACGAATATTCACTTTATATATATATACAGGGCTTAAAATGTGAAGTCCTTTGCTACTAGCCAGACCTGAAAAGTTACTCGCCACTGCAAGCCAAAACATACCCACCAGGGCTAAATTTTCACTCGCCATTGGCTAGTGGCGAGTGGAAATTTTGAGCCCTGATATATATATATATATATATATATATATATATATATATATATATATATATATATACAAAATGTGTGTACTTGCAGTGTCCAAAAATATCAATATTATTAACAAAGTAGTGTCCCATAAATGTAAAAACTATATAGGGGTACACTCAAACAGTGAAATAGAAACATTATTAATATTCCAAAACACGTACACACAGATGTATATCAAATTCAGAAAATGTGGGAAACATCCCACTCCGAGTTCTATCCTTTGGGGAGAGGAGTTTGTAGCTGAAAGATCCAAAAAGCTTCACGCTTATTGATCTCTTTAACTTTATCTCCACCCCTCCAGGAAAGCCTAACCTCTCAATACCCTGTAATTCACATTGCGACAAATCTCCATCATGACATTCTATAATGTGCTTGGCCATTGCAGAGTCCTTCTTGTTCTTCTCAATCTGATAAATGTGTTCCCTAAGTCATTCTTTCAAATGGCGTATAGTACGCCCCACCTACTGGACATTGCATGCTCTGCAGGTAAAGAGGTAGATCACCATCTCAAAATTACAGTTATTAAAATTTATATTATCATAACTCCTCATATCCAGAGAGGATGCAAACGTCTTAGAAACACGTATGAATCTGCAACATTTGCATATCATGGCACCACAATAGAAAAAACCCTTGTGCCTAAGCCAAGTAGGCACAGATTTGTCACTCCTGAATAGACTCAGGGAAGTCTGACTCCCTATAGTCAATCCCCTTCTCACCACAAAGTTGCAGCCCTCTTTTAGAATACCTTCTAATATGTTATCCATATATAACACTGATAAATTCTTCTTGATAATATTACAAATTTTATAGTATTGAGGGCTATAAGTGGTGGCAAACCTTACTCCTCCAACCCCAGACCCTCGTTCCATTTGCTGGCTCGAATCCCTCAGGAGAGCTTTCCTATTTCTTGCTTTTTTGTGGTCATTTACTGGAATTTCTGTTGTGGAATGACCGTGATGACCAAGCACCCTTTCTGTTCGATGGGGAGCTTCAAATTGAATGTTGGCATGGTGTATTATTTGGTGTGAAGAGCACGAACATCCTTTTTGTACCACGTTCTCATGGGAACTTTATTGGGATAAGTGAAAAGGAGGAGATTTTATAGATTTTCAATGTGTGGGAAATTGCATAGAAAAAGCATGGAATCGTCTTTTTTTTCCCTTTTGAGAAATATCCTGCAAGAAAAAAAATGTGACTTTTCTCCCATCTCTATACCTGAGAACAGGTCTATTTCAGGAGATGGCGTCTATATAGGGAGGCATAAACACATGTAAGACCTTGCTACCAGTGTTTCCTGGATCATGAGTATTCAATGGTTAAATGAATAAATGTGTTTTAAAATACTGTTCTTTTGCAGAGAGTCAATTGCATAAATAGTTAATCATATTGAAATGTGTTTTTTAACAAAGGCATAATCAAAGTCTTATCTCCAGAACATCTCCTGCCTATTCTAGAATATGCTTGAAGAAACCTATTCTATGCTTCTTAATTCAAAAATGCTAAAAGGGGATTTAACCCTTATTGTACCTAACAATTCTGATGCGCAGTTTGCTGATAATATAGGTGATGTTCGGTATAAGCAAAAGATTTCCATAGACTAGGGCAGTTTGATGAAATGAGAGAACTGGCATGGTGAAGTGTACTGACAATTAGCCTGTATAGATTATAGGAGTGACATGCTGTGTTATGAAAAGAACTAGATAGACTATACACAACATGGTATGTTATTCTTTTATTATTGCAAGCATATTGTTTAACTCTGCTAATTATATTAGATTTACTAATATATATATTATTAGTAATAATATACTTTTCATATTTCTAGATAATCTATGGTATATGCAAAATAAATAAATGTACCTGTTAAAGTTTAATTGAAACTCTCAACCTTTTCTTTATATTGTACTCATATTTTTCAATGAATTGTGAGACCATTCTACATACATAATATCAGACATAAGGAGAACTTGCACTAAGAGTAGGGAATAACTGCCCCCCCCCAAGTCTTTGTATGAGAAGAAAGGAAAAACCATTACAATAGAGTCTGAGTATAAGAGGCAGAACTCTCCTACAGTGAGTGTCCATATAGGAGCAGGACTGGAAGTTTGAGATACCAGAAGCTGTGATAGCAGAGTAGTTGAATAAAAGTTGGGCAGACAAGCAGGATCCCAGTAGATGTGACAGCAGAGTAGCTGAGTACAAGATGAAAAAAAAAAAAGCACACAGGATGCAGCATTATTATAATTATATATTGTAGTACCACTTTTGGTTTGAGTACAAGATGTAGCAGACAGATAGGAAACCAGTAGATGTGATAGCAAAGTAGCTGGGTGCAAGCTGGACAAGACAAGCAGGATACCAGTAGCTGTGATAGCAGGGTAAATGGATACAAACAGGATACCAATAACTGTGATAGCAGAATAGCCATGTACAAACTTGAGTAGGTATCAGTAGCTGTGATAGAAAGGTAGTTGGGTACAAAGAGGGGGAGACAGATGGAATACAAGTAGCTATGATAGCAAAGTAGTTGGGTACAATCTGTAGAATACAGAAAATCCATGTCAGAGCAGGCAGCAAATATTCTTGATCAAGAACCTGTGCAAGAGTCTGAGGCAGGCAATGTCAGGTGTCCAAAGTCAATACCAAGGAAGTCTTATTAACAGTGCTGAGTGTCAGATACAGGATCAAGATGAGTGTTCAGGAGGGAGGCTGGTTTTATACCTTCTAAACATGTTTTACATGATCCCCCAATCCAGTGTCCTAGAAAGTACCAGAAGGCTGTTCAACACTGCAAGAATGAGGCATAAAAATACCATAGAAATTATGTTGAATCAACTCACTCTAGTATCTGATGCTGGAAAACACAGTTTCATACATACAAGGTCACTAGATCACATTCATTGAGAGGCAAGCATGATATTGCTGTGCTAGGGCAGACTGTAAGCTATGAATGTAACTGTGACACACCAGTAAATGCAATAAGCCTTTTAACAACACTAAAGATGATGAGTAGTAGTATTCTAATGTTGATTCCATAGCAGATGAGGATTTAGCAGTGAGACCAACTGCTGTGCCAAGAGTTAAATTAACAACCTATCACAAACAAGTGGTCAATGTTTTATAAATCACCCTAAGGGGAAAAGTAAAAAGAAACTTTTCAGAATTAAAAAAAACCTAGAAGTATTGGGGACTTGGGAGGAATTGGATGATGTTGCTGCTGATGATCAAATTATTGATGATCATGTTCTCTTAGAATATGTCCCTCCACTCTATTCCCCTTCTTTTGATGCGGATGATGTAAAGTGTGTGAGTGATGATATGGCCAGAATATTAGCTGCAAGGAAAATTATACAGATTTTAACAACTTTCAGAATTATCCAACCTTTTCTACATATTATTTTTATGTTATAGATTTTGACAATATGGTTAGAGTGGGTTGTCTATAAAATCATTAAATACATTTTAAAGTATTTGTGGGGATACGTATAATATTCAGATTTCAGAAATAATGTTTAATATTGAAATTAAACTCTCTATACTTTTTTTTTCTAAACTATGATTTTAATACAAAATTATTCTGTAATTTATTTTCAAACTTTGGAAAGGGTTGATTAGTAATACACTTAATGGATACTTTTACACCTGCTGTCCTTATATATCAATACTTGTATGCATATCCAGGGAATGTAAGGAATCAGTATACATTATTAAAATATGTTTATTATAAGATTAAAAATTCTGATGTTTCTGTATCCTGAGAGACTTTCACTGGGCACAAAATGAATATGAACCATAGATGTATATACAGGACTGAGGACTGAAAACCATCACAAGTCCACTAGTCTATGTCAACTAAAAAATTGCAGCAGATGAGTAAATATTATGCTGCTCCCTATATTTAACATAAACATTGGTGGACTAGTAGTAGTAACGTTTCAGCTCATAATTATTAACTTTTTTCTCTGACCAGTTATGCTCAGTGATATTTTCCAGCTAATCTCATATATATATATATATATATATATATATATATATATATATATATATATATATAACCTCCCTTACTGCCCTTTGCTCAACATCAGAATATGTTAAACAGAGACCACATAAGCTTACTTCACCAGACTGGATCAATAAAACAGAAAATAAAAGATACAGAACAAAATTACATGGAATATAATATATATGCAAATAAATTTGGACAACAATTTAAATTATATCGTTAGTAGTCTACAAATGCTGTACTTCTCCTAACAAGTTAAATGCTTATTGTGAATAGAAATTAGTGAAAATATTCTGGAAGTTCATTTTTTGTCTGGAATAAGCTATTTTACAAGGCCCCAAATGTCTTGTTTGTTAAAACAGACACCAATCTCAGCATGTACCTGTCCAGGACCTTCATCTCCTCTCGTTTACCCACAATCTATTAGCAGTGTCTCCCTCCATCCTCTAGGCCTGATACCCTTAATTCTTCCTTGCCATCTCCTTCTCCATTCCATCTCCTTGGCTTTCTTCCCTCTTTGGCCAACAATCCTTTCCTCCATGTCCTTGTTCTGCTCTTCTCCCTCATTGGTGTATTTCTTTTTGACACACTTCCTTTTCCTGCTCTCCCTAGTCTGTACTATGATGTCTACTTATCCCTGCCACAAGGCCCAAATTGTCTTGTTTTTTTAAAACAGTCACCAATCTCAGCATGTACCTGTCCAGGATCTTCATCTCCTCTCGTCTACCCACAATCTATTAGCAGTTTCTCCCTCCGTTCTCTAAGCCTGATACCCTTTCTTCTTCCTTGCCTTCTCCTTCTTCATTCCATCTCCTTGGCCTTCTTCCCTTTTTGGCGAAAGATCCTCTCCTCCATGTCCTTGTCCTCTGTCCTCTAAGCCTGATACCCTTTCTTCTTCCTTGCCTTCTCCTTCTTCATTCCATCTCCTTGGCCTTCTTCCCTCTTTGGCCAACGATCCTCTCCTCCATGTCCTTGTCCCGCTCTTCTCCCTCTCATTGGTGTAATTCTTTTTGCCACACTTCCTTTTCCTGCTCTCCCTAGTCTGTACTATGATGTCTGCTTATCCCTGCCCACTTTCCCATCTTGCTGCTTCCCCTTCTGCTCCTTTTTCTGCACTCTCCCATCCTTCACTCACCCTACCCCCTTCTGTCTGTGTCTCCATGTTTTACATTTTTCCAGATTCCCCAAATCAATTAGCAAAATATATCACAGCCATTTTGCTTACTCCTAGTCATGATCATCACAACTCAGCAATAGGGATGGGTGAAAATTTTTGCCTCAAACTGAAATTGGCGAATAATGGCACTTTCCGCTTAGCGAATAATTTCCCAGGAAAACAATGGTAAGAAAAATTTTTCTCCACCACACAAATGTTTTCTACAGTCATATAAAAAGGTGTCAGTCTCTCACAGCATGCCATTCTGTGTTTGTAAGAGGAGAGAGCAACACCTTGTTTGAGCTAGAGAAGATAGGGAAACCTAGGGAACCTTTTAAGTAGAACATTTATTCCCTGTATTAAGAGAATCAGTGGGGCACTCTGGGGAGAAAAAGGGAAGAAGGAAGTTGACCACAAATAATACCCCAAAATTCAGATTGACTGACTGGCAAGACACAGACAGTTGGGGACCTATTTGCTTGCTGTCATTGTCATTGTGTTGGGTAAGGAAGTCTGGGGAAAGAAGTTGCTGATTTTGTTTTTCAGTTATAATTTTTTTGGACAGACTGTGATAAGACAGACAAAAAAAAATAAAGAATAAAGAACTAACTATATTAGTTGACAGTGACAGACAGCTGACTGGGCTTAGGCAAGGCATCATACAGCTCCATCAGTTGTGTTGTGTACCATTGAGTAAAAAAACACAGTGTAGTTGAGTAATGTTCAGCAAAAGCACAAGGGTAAGGGGGTTAGGTGGAGCATTGCAGGGACGTGAAAGTAAAGTAGTAGTTCAAAAACTGACTGCAGTAACAGTTGCTGCAGTGTGTGCAATAAATGATGATGATCCATCTACTCCAATGGAGGATGCAGTTTGTTAAGGTCCCAGCAAAACTAGTTCCAGGCAGCTCTCACAGCAGCCATTCCGTGTTTGTGAGAGGAGAAAGCAGCATGTTTTGAGCTAGAGAAGAGGAAAATAAAGGGGAACTGAAGCTTAGTTTTAGGGAGTCATTTAGGTAGGACATTTGTTTTCTGTAGTAGGGGGGTCTGGGGGTACAATGGAGAGAAGAAGGGAGGAAGGAGGTTGACCCAAAATACCCCCAAGTTTGCTGTGTCTGACTGGCAAGACACAGGCAGCTGGGGTCCAAATTGCTTGCTGATTTTACTTTTATTGTCTCTGTCCTAGGGAAGTTTGGAGAAGTTGTTTTTTAATTATATATATTTTTTGGGGGACTAACTTAATAAGATATGGTGGACAACTTAAAAAAAAAAAATAATAAAAACATAAATAATTAAACAAATAAATATATTAGACAGCTGACTGTGAGCTCTGTGACTGAGGCAGACTTGATAGACAGCAGATGACATTGAGAATTTTGATGAGGGCTAATAATGCAAGACACCACACTCACTCATTTGTGTACTGTAGAGAGTAAAAACACACACAGTAATTGAGTAATGTCTAGCAAATGCACAAGCAGAAGGGGGAAAGGTGGAACAGTGCAGAGACGTGGGAGTAAAGTGGTATTACAAAAACTTACTGCATCAATTGCTGCTGTAGCATGTGCAGTAAATGATGATGATCCCTCTCCTCCCAGGCTGGATGCAGTTTGTCAAGGTCCCACCAATCACACCACGCCAGTCCCCCACCACCTCTACCATACACATCTGCCACATTGTAGGTTGTACTTTATTTTTTTCAATCAATTGACATCATCATGAATACATGCCAGTGTCACTTAAGCAGGAAGTAAGTGTTGTGGGCAAAGGCATTCTACATGCTAACACATTTTTCAAGGTATATGTTGCTGTAGGACTCACAACTTTGACTTCCATCTACTTATTTCTCCACTACAGCCCTCAGAAGAAGGAATATTGTGCTGGGAAATGTTGCACCATATTAAACATAGGAAAAATGTGTTGGAATAGGGGAAAATGTATTGGAATAGAAGACAAATGTGTTAGAATGTGTTAGAATAGGAGAAAAATGTGTTAGACTATGTGAAAAATGTGTTAGAACAGGAGAATAATTTGTTGGAATAGGCAAAAAATTTACTGGAAAAAGAGAAAACTTTCTTCAAGAAAGGCGAAAAATCGGCCGTTTTTCGCGAAACGTCATGCAGGAAATTTTTCTCACTTTTCTCCACCCCTACTCAGCACTTGTTAATTGGGTCTGTATCAAAGTTCTTTGGTCAAATGTTGTTAGCCCTTAAGATATTAAACAACATATTTTTTTCAATTGGATCTTCCACAGGAATGAGAATCATCTTTTCAATTCAACAGAAAATTAACTCACTGTCCCTGCCCAAACTGAGACAGTGAATAAGGGAAATAAATATCAATCATATAAGTCAACTATAGCTGCTTTGATATATATTTGAGAGAAAAAGCTTCCAAGTAGAGTTTATATTTATGATCATTATATGCATTTTTTATTATTATAAAAACCATTTAATAAAGTAAAAAAGAATTGTGACCATAATATTTGTATTATTCTTGTGCAATTAACTACTAAATATAGTCTTGAAAGGGTTGATTTTTTTTAAATTGGGAGCTGTCTCACTATATTCTGTCATAGCACTGTCATACAGCACATTGTGCTCTGCACTCTGCAGCTGTTTATTCAATGAGTGTCACAAAGACATGTGCTTGTATGTGTATATCTATTGTTTTGCATTGATTGAAGCATATTCCTCTAAACCATGTAATTACATTGGAGTAATTATCAATATCAACTGGTGAAGTGAAACACTTTTACTCAAGACAAATAGCATGAAAAAATTCATACAATGGCATTACCATCAATTGGAACCAAGAATCCATATCACTATTCCCTGTACAGTAATATCTTGCTAGACAAAGGAAGTTTTTCATTCATGCATTATTTGTTATTAATACACTGTCTCGGAAACAGGAAGCATTTTGTGCTGGAGATTTGTGAGCAAATTACATGGATTATTAAGGATGACTAAAATATGAATAAAACTGATAGAGTGTACTGTATTAATGACAACATTATTTGAAAATTAATCACACAAACTGAATAATGCTATATTTTTATTGTTGAAACAGCAGACCAGTGGACCTATGTTATTGAAAACCAAAGTTTTTGAGAAGACAAAAGTTGTAAAAGCAGTATGATTCCTACTTATTTTAAAATAGTTTCCCTACCAAGAACATTAATATAAAATACAATATTGTAAACAAGGTTGTAACACAACAACAAAACATGTAAAGGCATTTCATTTTGTTTTCTCTCCTGTAAACCCTTTCTCTTTCTCACACAGCTTCTCTGACTTTTCTCTCTTGCTCTATTTTATTCACTGTTAGCCTCCCACTCTCTCTCTGTCATATGGCTCCCCAGTTGTTGAACTGCAATGTTTGTTATCCACTGTAGGTCAATTGACAGGAAAAGGTGATAGGAGTTGTAATCTAACAGTTGGAGAGCCACATGTTATCATTCTTGTTTTAGTATCTGTATTTAGCTGCAGGTTTTTAGTAAAAAACATTGATATCTGCTAAACTTAATGTAGTAGTATGAAAGCCATGTTTTAGAAATGGTATTTCATTAGTGTAGGGATTTGTAGTTCCTGTGTTTGAACCATCACAGTTAAAGAAATTCTGTCATGTGGGTAATAACTAAGGAGTTGTTACATTTTATTTAATAAAAACCCAGTAACCTAGCACTTTTACCTTTTTCAGTCCCCATAATATTTGTTGAGGATATTTCATATGAAGATGCATGGAGACATTGTCCCTGCATCAGTTGTTGCTAGCTCTTTCAGCCAAAAATGGCAAGAGTAAGAATAGGCAAAACTTTCTGCCTCAAAAGCAAAAGAGGAGAAAAATGCCACTTCCCTCTCTGGGACAAGTACAGATTTTTCATTTTTTCCCACCTAGCTGAATGCATTGAAATCAATGGTAAGTCTTAATTTCACTCAACAAGTGACAAGCTTTTCTTTTTTTTCCTTCAATCATAGTATACACATGGTGTCAGGTTCCCATAACATGTAATTTCTGTGTTTATTAGCAAGAGAGAAAGCAGCACAATGTTGCAGCTAGTTAGGATAGGCAAATGAAGTGAAATTAGAGTGTAATTTAGGGAATCTTGTAGGCAGGACATTTGTTCTCTGTGTTAGGAGAGTCTGGGGGACCCTGGAGAACAGTGAAGGGAGAAAGGAGGATGATGCAAAATATCCCAAAATCGTAGTTGATGGAGACAAGTTCCTAACAAATTTCTCCTTTTTGTCAAAACTAAAAATGTTGCTATGTTTTTCAGTGTCTATATACTTGCCGCCATTTTGTTACTTGTACTTTGCATTTTTGCACCTAAAACATGATGGTACCAGGAAGTAAAACAGAAAAGCAGCTAGAAAGAGAGAGGTTGAAAGGGGATTTCATAGCATTGTATTTAGCAAAATAAGGCTAGCTGAGGCATATAGTGCTGGCTAGCACTATGAACACCTGTATTTAAAGTGATAGTAACATTTAATTTTTTGTTTATTTACTATTGTAGGCATAAAAAAAATACTAAGAACTATGTAAGTCTTATATCTCAAACCTTTATGGTTTGAGAGATGTTCACAACTAAAGTTCCCTCTCCCTGGCTGTTTCAGTCAAGTCTGCCATCTAGCTGATAGACTTTGGTTCTGGTCTGCAGACTGGCTGGCGGCTCTTCAGCAGAGCTGAGATTGCAATCTGTAAAAAAAAAATACTTCATTGCAATGGTCTACAAATTGTGCTTGCAAACCAGGCACACTTTGTAGACCGTTACAATGAAGTAGATGTTTTTAAAGATCACGATCTCAGCTCAGGGAGGAGGAAAATTTAGTTGAGAATATCTCTCAAACCATAAAGGCTTACATAGTTCATAATAGTTTTTAGTGCCTACAATACTAAATAAACAAAAACCAAAGTATTACTATCACTTAAAAAAAAAAAGAGGAGCTGGAAGGAACGTGATGTGTCCAGTGAGTTAGAGGAGGAGGAAGTGATCACCACTAGCATAGAAGAGCTTCAGAGCCCTGATTCCCTGACCCAATGATGCTCAGTCCCCCTACCTTGTCCCTTGGGTCTGGGGGAAATAGTATCATCATCAAAGGCACATGAAGAAGTGGGTAGCAGTGTAAGAAGGATAGGTCAGGTGCCTGTGCCTGCTGCTACTGTTGCCAGTGTGCCGTCTGATATACGGGAGGGGGGGATTATGGCATATGTGACAGCAGAAGACCCTAATTCACACTTGACATTCGCAAGCAGTCCCACTACTACCACCCAGTAGCTAGAGAGTGGTGGGGTGGAGGTGATGGTGATTGTGAAGCAGCTGCTATGACTAGCTTGTATGTTTATCCTCCTAATGCTGGTGTGGAAGGGAGTCCACAATATCCCCATGAAATTGTGGTTCCCATTCCCTGGCATTGTCCCTCTGGGACATGATGATGAAGAAGACAGAACTGGCTAACAGTATTAGCATTAGCACACACCAGCTGACTGTGTCTTTCCTGCTAGTGATGCAAGTGTGCTTTCTTCACCTGAAGAAGAGATGGCAAGTGTGACAGTAGGAGACCCTCTGGTCACATTTGCTATCATCACCAACCCATCCCACTCCCGTAGAGTAGCAGCAAGATTAGAGTGAGGGTGATGGTGGAGCAACTGGGGTGGAGGAGACAGATAGGCTAATGGGGATGGGCATCACCATCACTATCATCAGTGACATTGAAAAGTTTGCTGCTGCTGTAATTCGTGCTGCAAGGACCAGATGTTGATATGTCTCAGCAGCAGGCTGATGATGAGCAGGCTAGTGTGCCATAGACTGTGGCCGCATTGAGACTGGATTCCAGTAGTAGTGATGTAGGACTAGGACAGGTTCCACTTGTCAACAATAATCCTGGTCCTAGTTTTAGTGCTAACTCTGATGCAGCAGCATAATTCTCTGCCCCAACCAGTGAAGGGGGTTGTGGAGAAGAAGAAAGAGACCATTCTGTTCCATTGTCCCACTCCTCCTTGAGGTCATGGGTGTGGGACAATTTTTCTTTTGGGGCAGGCAGTGAAAAGGGGAAAAGAGGGGACATACATCTTGGCATAACTGACCTCAGAACACTCATGAAATACAAACACCATGGCATTTATGAGAAGCATGTTAAAGGGTACCAAGAATCTAGCCAGAAATTGAACAGAAAGAAGTATAGAGAAACCCAGCCTGAGCCTGAAAGTTTGATGGCGAGAGAAACACCCAACGTGTCATCAGCTTCTTGTTCTAGAGTCCAGACTCTGAAAGATGTAGCAACATCTTCTGGTGTACCACTTCAGTCATTGTTATCTCCCTCACCAACTGATAGAGATTTTGTAGATGTGAGGATGTGGCAGTTCGTGTCTTTCCATTGTGCTGACCACACGTGGCAATGTAGTGGAGGATAATCACAAACAGGTAATCAAACAGCATCTGAGGAGATTCCACCTCATACAACATGCTAAGCTTGTGGCAGCCAGTCTGCTAGTGTTACATGTCCTTAGTGGAGTGCACAAGGGGCATAGTGACAGCAGCAGAACTTGGTTTCTGGCAGGTGGGGATGATTGATTTGACATTGCGGACCTAAGCTTCAAGGTGTTTGCTTGTAATTGTGAAAGACACAGGGGGAGATTCACTAAGCGATGATAAAGAGAAGATAAAATGGATATGACTTCTCCAGTTCATCACTTCTCCAATTCATCTGTTATTCTATGGAGTACATGCACTGAGATTTCTTCAACTTTGGAGATCTTAATGCATAAGCTCTATAGAATAACATAGGAACTAGAGAAGTGACAGACTCTATCACCTCTTTATCTTCCCAATTGTTCCTTCCTGCCTCAGGAGCATCAGTGGAGCTAGTGTCAAACATCATCACCTATATAATTTCACTGCTGTTGATCCCATTCCCTTGGATCTGCCAAATCATCCTGCTTCTTAGACAACTCATCACCAGCAATAACAGCACATCAGTGGCAAATGCCGCAATATCCCCAATGGCCATTGGCCGTTGACCACCATAAAATGACCTGCTGGCACTAGGCCAGTAAGGCATACTTTTTTTTTTACTCAGGGCTTGTTCTTTGCAAGTCAAAGGCCTATGCAAAGCAATTTTGGGGCTTGGAAAATAGCACAAAGAACAAAGGGGGCGGCAATGGTGAAGTACGTAACACTAATTGTCCAATAAAGAAGAAAGAAATCCACTCACCTTATGAGATGGTCAGGACTTGATGTCAAGTCAGCTGACTATATGAGCGTATAGAGGGATTGCCTCACTTCCGTTCGAATCCTTCTTCCTTATAATTCCACGGTCACACTGTGTCTCAAATCTTCTGGAATAGAGTAGCAGATTCACCAATATCCTCTTTTAATTGTGTAATAATGTATCCAAAATTGTAAATCCTTAGTGGATAAAACAAGGCGGCCACTTGATTTAAATAGGTTTATTGTAAAAAACAATAAAACATATAAAAAGTATAGGCTGATAATACTGACGCGTTTCGCGGCTGATACGCCGCTTTTTCAAAGTTAAATAAGCCAAAAGATTTAAAAAACAATTCTAAACAAGAAAAGCCGCCAAACAAATGATACATATATATACGCAAATCTCGCGAGGAGATGACGTGTTATAGGCATCCAAATCTGCCTATCAATGATTGCGATTAGACATCACCTGACTAATCGCAAACTGAGGATCATGGGAGAAGACACCCGAATTTGCCTATCTGGAGTTTCAATTTGACGTCACCTAACTGATGGATCTGAGGATCATGGGAGAGAGCATTCGTTCTATCACATACTAAGTAACATTGACACAATTGAATAGATGATAAATAAAAATAAACTCGATCGTGTATAAACCACGATAGAGAGACGATGCATCAATAGAATAAAAAATAAAAATTAATAAAAAGCTGCCTACACCACCACACCCGAAGATTTATCATCCCACCGTATCTGGAGATGGTCCAAATTTCTCCAGTTGCCCACTTTGGCCAGCGCCGGCGTATGCCGTTGTTGACCATAGAGATCTAGTGAGTGCGCACATTAGGGTGAGGTGGCGGTTACAACCAATCATTCTGATTTACACAAGGAGAGCACCTTGTTTTCTTATCTCTCCTATTCCTCTACAGTCTAATTTTGGGGCTTGTTTCTAACAAGTGTGGGTCATACAAATCAATGTTTTATCAGGGCTTGGGCTTCTAAGTCCTGCAAATCAATTTATTCTTAGGGCTTGTGGTTGGCTAACCTGAAATCTGCACAGTGTACAGCACGCACAAATATATTTCCCTTTTTTTTAAGCCTACTGTTATGCTGCTAGTCATTGTATATAAAGAGAAATAAAGATATTATTAAAAAAGGGTTGCTACAATTCAAATTGTATCACATGTGTGGTGGTGGTGGAACTTATGGTTCGACTTTGACAAACTGCGCCCTCCTCCAGAGGTGGAATAGAAGGCTCATCATCATGTATTGCACCATGGCTGCAGTCAGTTTTTGGACTACTCTTTGCTCATATGTCCCCTGAACTGCTTCTGCACCTTTCGCCCTCCCCCTTGTGTGTTTGCTGGCCATTACTCAACTACTGTATGTGTTTTTACTGTAAAGTACACCATATAACTGTGTGTGATGTCTTTCCTTGGCAAGATCTCATCCAGTATCAGTCTCAGTCACACCTTACTTCAGGGTCCCTGTCCCTGTCATGTTATGTACCAATTGTTTTGTTTTTTTATTTTATTTATTGTTTACTAATTAACTGTCCTCACTATTCCAGTCAACAAAAAACACATTCTCTATTCAGCTGATTCTTTCCTCACACTTCACCAACACAGAGATAACAGCCAGACAAGGATGAAACTTGTAACACTGTTTCCTGTGTCTTTGCAGTCTGCCACATAGAATGTTCGGATATTTAGGGTAATTCTCCTTTGCGCCATTCTCACACCCCCAGAATTCCCTGTCCTTAACAAAAATAACAGAAAGTTCAGGAAGGAACTTTGATCACAGCTTTTTGCGTCTTTCAATTCAGTCACAAAAGGTGTTGGTGTATTTGAGGTCAACCTGCTTTCTCCCTTCTGTTCTCCCAGAGTGACCCCAGACTCCACTAATGCAGAGAACAAATGTCCTGCCTCCAAGATGCCCTAAACTAAACTTCAACTCCTTTTTATTAGCTTGTCTTCACTAGCTGAGAAATGTGTTCCTCATTTTTCCTCCCAAAAAAATAGAAGGGCGTGCTGTGGGAAATAAAGTAAATTTGCTATGTTGTGGGTGTAAATTCAGTCTTACCATTGATTTCAAGGCAGTGAGTCAGGCAAAAAAAAGGACACTTTTCATGGGAAATTTCCTGCTAGGCGTGAAGTGCCATTTTTCTCCTATTTCTCTTTTCTCCCATCCCTACTCTAGAGCAGTCTTTAACATCCTTCTAGTTAAATATTCAAGGTACAATGAATTTTAGGTAGTTAATATAATCATCAATATTTCCGTTTGCATGTTTAGTATCTGAGGAAAGACAAGATCACCATTGATAGAACTGAATGGCACACGCTGTAACAGTGATGCTATTAATGATATTCTATTAATGTTTAATAATGTAGAGTGATTAAGACATTTTCTACACTTTATTATTCTATATTCCAACATTGTCTGAATGGTTTAAATACCTTATGTGCACTATATTTCATTAGAAATAAATGTAAAATGTACATTTTCTCATTTATATTGGATATGATAATAATTATACAAGATTACTTCACATTTCCTACTATGTGCTTTTTCTTTTTGATAATTTTCATGCTGGCTATTTCTTCTGATATTCTATTCTTTCAAATTTAGATTACAATAAATTATCCCTATGGTGGGAGGGATATTGCTCTGAAAGCTTAGGGCCTAATGCAAGAAGTTAAAGATGAACAATTCAGGAGTACCAGTATACCAGATACAGTGTGAGGGGGGTAAAAATTTCCCCCAAATTCCCATTCATTTAAATTGAGCTTTTAATCCCTTGAATGCTGTTCATTTGAAATTAATTTAAGCCATCTCTAGCATTCATTGGGTTAGAAATCCCATTTAAATCAATGAAAATTTTTATTAACCTACCATGGTGCAGCCGCTTTGCTACATATTTATTAATCTTTTCTTTCTGCGTAAAGAATTTGTAAAAGGCATGAAGAAATGTGAGATAATGTATTTTGGATTTTTGATAAAAATGTTTTTGTTGGCAAATATGTTAATACCCGTGATTAAAATAGAGAAGAAAGTGTTTTATATGTATATTTACTTTGTATCACTTTTCTTATTGGCCACTGCAAATTATTAAGGAATAGCATAAATTTTAGAATCAAGTGAATTAATTAATCATATATTAGAATATAAAGGGCATATCGGTGGCACAAAACTGAAATTGATCAACATTGGATTATGTTTTTATTAAAAAAAAGTGGAAATATGATTTATATTTTTTTTATATTAATATTGCATGAACGGAGCTCTTTCCACAATTTGTATCAGTTTATATCACTGTGTTATATGCTTGTTATAAGCATGCAATACTGAGGGAAATGTTAGAGCTTTATAAATTAACTAGCTGAAGAGCCCGTTACACGGGCAACAGTGCCACTGCCAGCCGAAGGAGCGTCCTGCTCTGTATCAGCCGCGGAGCAGACAGTCTCTACTGCGCATGACTGCAGCACGCACAGCAGTCTGTACTGTGCATGACTGAGGCGTTACACACTTTTTAGCGAATTATTATATAGGATGATTATAATAATAATTATAATTAGACCTGGGTGAAAAGTCAGAAAAATGTCCTGCTGGACTTTTTGTAGAACAAAAATGTAGCCATTTATTGCTATTGCACACCTATAGACACAACCTTTCCACCTTTTTGCCACTGCCAATACATTTCCCACAACAACTGTGCCATTTTTTGCCTGCATTTTTTCTATGACTGCAACTTTTCCTGCTGCAATATTACTTCTTCGGAAAGCTGAAGTGGAGAAATAAAAAGCTGAAAGTGAAAGTTGTAAATCCCACAGCCATGAAAAACATTGTTAGCAGACTGAGTGCCTTTGTCCTTTGCCCACAACACTAACTTCCTGCTAACGTAACATTGGCACAGCCATCCTAATTGTAGTTGTGCACTTTCTGGTATGATTTTTAAGACATTGTTGCTGATAGGTTACTTGACTTTTAACAAGATGACTGTTTTTGTTGTGTAAATATACATATATATCAAGGATATTGCTTGAGAGCAAGGTTCTTGGTTGTCAGGGTGATCAGTGGAAATTCTAGTATCTCCAGGATCTTGCCCTTCCATTCAGCCTGGAGGGCATGTCACAAGTGCACATAAGAAAAGAACAGCCTATTTGGAATGACGAATTCAGAGTTTAGTTGTCCAAAGGTTTTAAGTTTATCTTAGTAAATATGTCCCAAGGTGGTAATGCTGTATCTCGTCCAACTCTGACCAAAGATGATTATTCGTAGTTGATCAAGACCCACTCCACCCCACAGGGGAGTGCATGGATCCCTAACAGAATAGCCTGAAATTCATTGTAGGGAGGACCAGACTCTACAGAGCTCCTTTGTAGCCTGCAAAGGATTTGAACATACCTGGGCTTACCAGCAGGGCGATATGAGAGAGGGCATACACGCCCTTCAGGAAGGGTTCCTTGATTCTGAGGAATAAATGTGTGTTATTAGTTAGAATGTAAGCTAAAGTATATTGTCCCTGGGCTGCCATATAGTATCTCTGAAAATCTGGTAGAGCAATACCCCCTCCACTGGGCATTTGAGAGTGGAGAGCTTGATTCTGAATGGAGATGCCAAAGTAATGTTTAGATAAGTGTGTGTGTGTATATATATATATCTATATCTATATCTATCTATCTATCTATCTATCTATCTATCTATCTATCTATATATATATATATATATATATATATATATATAAAATACACCAGCGCCCCCTGAAATATATAAAGAAATTAGGTTGGTTCGACCTAGAGTATTACGTGAAAGGGTGAGCAAGGACATAAGTTTGGTTTTTAACTGTTCTATTAACGAATCCACTTTTTCCTGTAGGAACAGATTCCATGAAGATGCAACCTTAAATCCAAGCATAGGGGTATCAGCAAATATGTCTCCTTCCCCTATAAGGTAAACCTTAAGAATGGAAAATTTATTGCAATTGATTTGGAGGCCCGAAAATGCTCCAAAATGATCAACTAGGCTCGTCACTCTGGACAGCTACCCATTTGAGTCTGCAGAAAAAGAACTCATCAGCATATAATGCCATCTTTTCCTCCCTGTCCCCCAGCTGAAACTCCCTTATTCCCAGATCTGCTCTGAATCAAACTTCCAGAGGTTCAAGTGCCAACACAAAAAGTCAGGGCAAAAGTGGACATCCCTGGCCTTGTTCTCAGCGAGAAGAGGTCAGATCTCAGGTCATCTGTCAGTATACTCACCCAAGGCAATACATAAAAAGTTTGTACCCATCTGATAAAAGTCAGACCAAATCCATACTGGTTGAGTGTGTATCACAAATAATTCTGCTCCACAGAGTCAAAAGCCTTAGCTGCATCTAGGGACACAACCATTTTATTCCTGGTATTAGAGTGGTTTGTTTGCAAATGAAAAAAATGATGCCTTAGATTATTAAACGTTAATTTACCTGGCATAAACCTAATGTATTCTGGATGAATGAGAATGAATAAGTTTCTTCTCTATCTAGTGGCCAGTATTTTGGCAAGCAATAGCAACTCTCTACCATACCCCAGTTCTGTCTGGATACAAATGTATAATCAATGTATGAAAGTGATTTGTGCATTGCAGAATGACAGGAAAACTCAGTTTGTCCAGGTTGTAATGTACTCCATGCATCCAGGAGTCCAGAGTCCTCCTGTAAGCCCAGAAACCTAGTTCTAGTGTTCCTAGATTCTGTCAGCAAGCCACTTATCCTATCTAGCTCTATGTTAATGGCTATATTAAAATCTCCTTTACCTATGGTCAATTGCCCTGGTCTGCATGCTGTATAGGAAAGAGCATCCAAAAGTACCTCTGGCATGAAAGGTGGGGGAAAAATACATGTGGGGAAGCTCTGAATTTTGCAATTTTGCAATCTAAGAATATGTACCTGCCTTTAGGATCAATTTTTAAATCTATGAATCCGAATTGGAGAGATTTATGTATTAATACTAAAACCCTCCTAGCAAAGGTGGAGAAAATAGAGTGGTAGAGATGTCCAGTCAAGGTTTCTTTAGTGACATAAACTTACCTCCATATACGTGTGTCTCCTGTAACTTCAGAACATCCAGCTTGTGCTTTTTAACCAGATTCATAATTAAGGACAGTTTGACTGGTTCATTTAATTCACTAATGTTCCACGACAGGAACTTGATCAGTCTACTATCAATTAATTAGTATGGCTAGTAGGGTTTCCTGCCTTTTCCCTGAGAAGACCCAAATCCAAACTACAACAGAAACCAACCCCCCCCCCCCTTCCTGTCCTCATCCCCCCCAACTTGATGGAGAAATTACACCTCTAACTGTGAGAATCTGAACCATCTCACCAGGGCCAGTCCAGCTCCATGTATACATACAGTACATACAGTCCATAGAAAAGAGTACTAATGCATGTTAGAGTAACTAAGCAATGGCAAGATAACACAGCAAGTTTAGCAACATATCATTTCCCTCCACCACCCAGGCTACAGCACACTGCATGTCCCTATTCACAAGCAGAATTACTGCCAAAAGAACAGATCCATTGACTGGTACAATTTCCCCAAGGCCGCATACTTCTCACTCCAGGTATCACTCCTTTGTCCCCCACCACCCCCACAATATTAAAATAAAAGAGGCTGAGAACTAACAAGTCACCCCCCTAGCAAATAGTGCTGTCCCACAGGTGTCCCATGGAATGCAAGGATGGCTAAAGTTTAAGGGATCCAAAAAATCAGCTCGGAAACATGAGACAGCAAATTCGATGCCAATGCCTCCATCTCCTCCTCTGACATCTGACACCTTGTGAATTTGGTAGGTTTAGACTTATAGCTGTATTGCATTATGTGAAATTATAATACGGTAGTGCTCCTAATGATGGCAGACTGGTGTATTATATCATATCAGGTATCAAATGTTGCCTATGTCAGCCCCAGTGTAGACTTAATATTCACTAATCCATTTCAGTCTTCGACAGGAAGCTTCATCTGGAGGTGAAAAATTAAGAATGACCCCCATTTAGCAATGCAGGCACCCCTCTAAAGGGAGTTAGAGCTGAATACCAGCAAGTAGGGAAGAACCTCCAGGACAGAGTAGCCCATCCAACAGATGCAGTTACCAGAGGAGGTACAGTGGTGACAGAGGAGGGACAGGCGACCCCGGGAAGGAGCTGCCACTGTGGAAGCAGTAAGGATGATCTTGCCTTGCCATAGAAGAAGGAGGGGAATGTACTCCGTTGGGGTATAATGGAGAAGTTTGAAGAGATATACCCTTGTGGTGAGGGAAATAGTACAAATGGTAATTTTCCCTCTTCAGTTCTTATCCCCACTTCCTTCCACTTCTTCTTTTTCTGATTTCTCACTCTCCCTCCCCTCAGGGCCACCAGCTGAACTCCCCCAGGTCAGGCTATAGAGTGTCCAAGTTACAACCCTGCATGAGCGCTACTCACCAAAGCTGCAAGGCTGTGTGAATGTTATATAGTGGTGTGCCTGCCTATGCTCTTCAGCCCAGCAGAACTCCAACCAGGTTACTGCGACTCTGGCCCCAGACAGTGAGGATTATTGCAGCAGGTTTCCCTTCAGGCCCAGATCTCCCAACAGCACAGTTGGTAGGATCTACTATGCTCTTTGGTGGTATGTGGGTTAGGAGGAGAGGCCTCAACCAAGCAGGGCTCTAGTGGATCAACATGAGGAGGGCCCAAAACAAGATGCCCTGAGTAAAGTGGAGAATAGGAGTTCTGGCATCAGTGGGCCCAGATCTTTAGCCCCAGTGTAATATGGAGGTGAAGGGCTTGTATCTCAGGATCTGGTAGTGTTGGCAGCAGACTCCAGGAAACCATAGCCCAGAGTAATGGGAGTGTCAATCGAGGCCACTGCTGTGTGGCCTAGGGCCCCATCAGCAGAGAGATCCGACCCTCAAAGGCTGATCACAGCCAAATTTTGTAATATGTATTATATGTATTCATACACGGTTTGTTTTGTGAAGTTTATTATATTGATTAGTAAGTGTTAAATGAGCTTTTTGTTGATTGATACTGTACAGAACAGTATATAAGGCAAGTGAAGTTCTAGTTAACCATTCTTTCTTTTCCTTTCTGCCCCTGAGGAAGTAGAGTTGGGACCCTTCCACTCCCCTGCTGTTTCCTCTCGGCTTCTGCTCACCAACCACCCAACTGTCTCTAGAGGCTCCTTTGAGGTCTTTCCTTTACAATTTGAGTACGGGTTACTCTACATTGTATACCCTATCAACAATGTAATAGTTTCCTCAAAGACCTGATGATTGTGAGCCTCTGTTTTAACATCCGGACAAGAGAAGCTATGTAACCTCTGTACATGGCTTGGTACATAGGGAACAAACATTTGGTGGATGCAGTTTCTCTGGCTACAAGTGAAGGGACAGTTGAGATGCATTAAGCATTTATATTGTGTCTCTCTGTCTCTTTTTGTGCTGTTTCAACTGCTGCTTGATAGCCTTGTCCTACGGCCATTTACAATATAATCAGCTCCAATGAAAACCCACTCAGACTGCATGCTTGCTGGTGGGCAACTAAGGGTTTCCATAATAGTACATTTCAGTGGCATCCATACACACATTGTATTGTTTGCCAGTAGTCGGGGGATCATAATTTCTACCTAGCTATCTTGCAAGTATGCTGTATCCATTTCAAATGCAGTGGGACCACTCCTAGGTCCGACATGGTTTTGTGTGTATCACTTACCAACCCATAGTCTGGAAGCAAGTCTCATACAGAGGTAACAAAACCCCCACCATCTTCTCTACCACAAATGTTAAATAGCCCCACTGAGTCACATGATTTGCTTTTTGTGTGATGATGATGATGTTTTCATAAATATGTCAGGATGTTCTTGTTGATGTTGTAGCTGCTGATACTGTATAAATCATTCGCTATGCTTTCTACCAATTTTTTTTCCCTAACCTATCTGTCATCCTTCATAATGCAACCCTCCACCTTTAAGCAAAACTTTATATTCTATAACAGAATCTGATTCTTTAGAGTTGCTGCTGATTGTCACAAATTGAATACAATTCGGCAGTAATTAAAAATGTACATTTTTTTTTAATTGTCCCACTTACTCTCTTCTGCACTAGCTAAATGGCCGGAATGACCAGTGTCCGTTATCTGTCGGTGGTTTGAGGCTTGTGCCCTACAAGGGGAACTCACTTTGAGGCAGAGATGGGAGAGAAACCTGAGCATGATGGAGGAGAGGAAGTGGTCCATGACCAAGTCTAGTCCACAAGGGGCATCTTTGCATGTCCAACATCAGTTCATCCAACTGAAAATTATTCACAGGGAGTACTTTACCTCAGTAAGACTATATAAGGTGGGTACTAAGGATAATGAACCATATGACAGATGCTGTCATCATGATACTGGTACTTTTCTCACCTTGTATGGGAAGGTTCTGAGGTCCTCCTGTTTTGGGAGTGGGTCTTATCCTCTCTATCTGGGGTTCTGGGTAGACTAATCCCCCCAACTCTGAACCTGGGTATCTTGCCAATATTCCCTGATGAACTGGATGCTCACCCTATCAAATATCTTCTGAGGGAGACTTTGGTTATGACAAGTAAGATAGCTTGAATGTCTTTCTCCCCATCCTCACGTGATCATTGGATGCATCTGATTGCCCAGAATCTTGTTTACTATACACTCATATAGGGACCCTGTATAGGTTTTCATGTGATTTGTGGAGTTTAGATATCTCACTTTGGGTTAAGCCCTCCTTCCTATAGTCGGTGTTGGCGGTGGCGGTGCACCGTGGGTACTGGGGCAGTGGTGGCCTCCTTGGGTGGAGAGAGACTTTCCCTTTTCCCTCTCCCCTTACCCCCACTTTTTTTCTTCTCTTTGATGTTGGGGGTTTTGTTTACACAATGTAAAACGTCTTCCTGGACACTTTGGCATGATTAAACTGTAATTCCAGTTGCCCTCTATGTTTTCTCATCCATTATGCATGTGTAGAATGATACTATTTTGACCTCATTGTTTTATTTCAAGCATTGTTTTGCCCTATGATGTATCTTGAAGGTGTCCTTTTAATGGACACTATGCAAGGATCCTGCACAGATTTTGCAGGTTATATTCAGCATCTCTGAGGATTTTGGATTCTGAGTTGAATCTAATAACAAAATTTAGAATATGAGCAAAGCAGGGTACATTTAACACAACTCCAACATATTAGCTGTCTTGAAAATAGGAGATATCAGCAGACTCAAAACCAGCTTTCAAGGATCAGGGTGTATATAATTCATCTATCACCTGCTCTAGTTTATTTAACACATGGCTTTGTGGGATTGTCTCTCAAACCTCTGCATGAACAAAACTGTGTGCCAAAGGTATGGGTAAACCTGTTGTTGTACTTTAATATTATTGCCAGAACCTGAGGCAAAATTTCTGGATGTCTGTGACTTGATGCTGCAAACTATTGTGCACTGGTGGGCGGGAAGCCCAGTGAGCAGTTACAGTCATATAGTCTGTTCTATGTCCACTTGTCCACATATCTGTTAGGAGAATTTTCTTTCTGTGAAAGGTTTCCAGTCCTTTGCCCACCACACTAACTGCCTGCTTGTACAATTCTGGCACAGCTGTCCTTGAAAAATAACTGCTGTTTGGGATATGCCAGTGGTGTGCAACACATGACATCACCAGTTCATAAAAAAAACCTTTGTTTCCTGCATAAGAATAAGGCTGCATGTCAACTGCCAACTAGGAATGGGTGAAAATTTTCACCTCAAACCAAAATCTGTGAATAATGGCACTTCATGCTTTGCTAATAATTTCTTTCGAAAAGTGCAATTTTTCCGCTTTTTTCGCCTAGCTCATTGCATTGAAATCCATAGGAAGAAAAAATTCCCCCCACCAAACAAAAGGTTTCTCTACTTTCGTACAGCCATATACAAGGATGTCAGGGTCTTACAGCATGCCATTCTGTTTTTGTGAGAGGAAGAAGCAGCATGTTTTTGAACTAGAGAAGAAAGGCAAATTTATGTTTTTTAGGTAGGACATTTGTTCTCTGTATTAGGAGAGTCTGGGGGCACTCTGGGGAGAAGATGGGATGAAGGAAGTTGACCTCAAATATCCCATGAGACCGACTGGCAATACACAGGAAGCTGTTCACCAGTTTGCTTCCTGATCTTGCTGCTATTGTCTCTGGGCTGGGGAAGTTTAGGGAAAGAAGTTGTTGATTTTGTTTTTCAATTATAATAATTTTATTTTGGACAGACTGTGATAAGATAGGGTTCAGTCTGGTAGTCAAAGGGTTAAGTCTGCAATACATATACAAGGGGCACTCTATGTCGTATTTCAAAGGATGAAGTTAGTACATCGAATGGGAGCACTCCATGTCAAATTACAAAGGGGGGTTAGTATGTCAGAGGGGGCCTCTCTATGTCTAACTTGTTGGGCAGCATGGGGAACAACACCATTGTGTGTGTTAGCCCCATATACACTGCCTGACACCCCCAGCGTTCTTCCCTTGCCCAGGCAGTGCCCATGGGAATTTGTTGCTAGCAGTGGGCAAGGGGAAAAGGCTGGAGAGGGTCAGACAGTATACATGAGGATCTGTGGTTACCAGTGGTCAAGGGAACAAGTCTGAGGGCTAAAAAAGTATATATGGGGTTCTATGACTACATTGGGCATAGGAATAAGGCTGGTGGGCAAGTGGTAGCCACAAAATCCCCAAAGATGCTGTGGGACACCCAGTCTTGTTCCCCTGGGATAATTGTGTAGTGCTTGCTGTACTTTTTTATGTTTTTAACCATTTGTGTGCCACAGGGGTGAGCAATGCATATCCCTATGGCACTCAATGCTGTCCATGGTGCTGAAACTGTTCTCTCCATTCCCCTACTGGCCAAGCAGGGAAGCAGAAAGAATGCTGTTAAACTTCAGACTTGTCGTAGTGTTGGTGATGTGTGAAGGGAGGACATCACTGCACTTAGACAATTCTGTATGTTAACAGGGACCTTCTCCACCACTCCCCTTGCAGCCGAACATTTTAGTGAATGTCGATGCTTGTGTGTAAATCGAAATGTCAAAGTTTTTCGAGCACATTGACAAGATCATATCGCCACTGCATCAAAGTTTAGTGAATCTAGGCCACTGTTTGAGACTTCAAAAAAAGTAGAGGGATTTAAAAGTTGTAGGGAAGAAGTGGTGAGCGATACTGTGGATGACCTAATTTTTGATAAGGATGTTGATCTAGAATATATCCCTCCAGAATCTTCCTCCTATTCAGATACAGATGAAGTTGAACGTGGGATAGATGATGGCATGGCTAGTAAATTAGCTGAAAGGAAAAGACTCAGTCTTCTACCACTGAAAAGGAGCACTCTGCCTTGTTTATAAAATGTTTGAGAAATCAATTAGAAAAGCTGACTCTGGACAAGTAAAAATACCTAAAAATGCACAAGTATCCTCTCAATCATCATTAACATCATCACCACTTCTAATTCCAACCCCCACCTAGCCATATACCCTATTGTTGAATAATCAGCAACATGGGTCATCCACATCCACAACCCACGCTATGATGAGTGTTTCTGCTTCTGTTGCAAGTGCAACAGCTTTGACACTTAATAGTACAATTGTAACAAATAACATGTACTATGCTTCCACAAATAGCTAATGACCTAGAACTGCATATTTCACTCTTAATAGAACACTGCAAATTATATTTCTGGCTTCTTATTTAATAAAACACAATATTTAGTTAAAGTATTATTATCTCAGACTGTTTATCTTTTTCTTTCTTAAAAACACATTTATGTAAGTCTAAAACATATCTACTTTGGCCTGATTTAAAATTGCCTTTTCACATGTAAATGTGTCATTGCTTATACTTTTGAATAATATTTTATGATTAGAAAAGCCATTTCCTTACTGCAGCTTTTTTAGTAAAATCTTAAGTAAGCTTTAAACTACAGGTTGTAATCTGAATACAAAGACAAAGTAGAAAGTCAGAAGATAAAAATTTTTTTGCTATATAATTGGCATTTATCCTATATATTAAAATATAATAAAACAATGATCTAAGGTAAAGAACTGGGTCAAATGCTCTCTAGTGCAAATGAGACCTTAAGGTCTCATTTTGCATTTGACTCTCTTTAATATTTGCTAAGGAAGGAATTATTATTACTCGTGTTTTATAACATATAAGCCACATAGACGTTTGTAGGACAACTTTCATCTGAATTTATCGATAGGTAAGACATTTTCTCAGCAGACTTTACTTTTTAAATACGTTGGTTATAATGAATGATTACCCTGCCTGTGTTTCCCCATGGATATTTTATTCTACTCTCAAGTATTACAATTAAGTTAAATATGGGAATTTTACTTATTAGATAAATCACAACAACAGGAGAAAGCAACATATGTAATAATAGTTGAAAGCAATACAGAAAGCAACATGCTATATAATAATTCACTAGGATGTTTGTCAGAAGCCGTCATGTGCAGTACAGACTGCGTGCGTTCGGGCAGTCTCTACTGCGCATGATTGCATCCTGTGAGTGAGATGAAGCAAGACTGCATAGTGTGGAGCAGTGAGGTGGCGGCCACTTAACCTGTTGAGTACTAGAGGGGTACACAACGCATTGCAAAGCAATGCGTTGCATACCCATTTAGCATTCAAAGAGTTAACATTACCTGGACCACGAACTTTTATGCTAGTGTGTAATAATAGTTGAAGGACATTTATGATAGTGACAGTTTAATACCCTTTTGAGTGCCAGAGAGGTATGCAACGCATTGCTTATATAATTATCAACATTTTTATTATTATGAAGTTCTTATAAATTAATAATTCCTTTCAATATACCTTACTTTTATGAACTGGAGTATAGCTTCATTCCTTTTTTATCAGCTTTAAAGCACTATGTTAAGAGTTTCTCTTTGTGAAAAATGAACAAATTCATAAATAAGCTTGATGGAGCTTATATAGCTTAGGCTACAGAGACACTAGCCTATCCTAATACAGAACTGATCTTAGTTAAAATGTACTTTATAAAAGAAAAAGAAGCATCTGATAGTACAAAATGATTGTAGAAAAATAGAGGTGGAGACAGAAAATATCGCTCTTAGAGAAAACTAAAGTTGGCAAAGATTATAAGGAATGTATCAACGTGATAGTACATATGTAAGCAGGAAGAAAAGAGAGGAAAAAATTAGGTTCTCAAAGCATCTAAAGAATGTCAGGAAAGGTCTACTTAAACATGGGGGAGATGCATTAAAGGTCAAAGAGGGCTCATAATTTCTCTGTCCTGTTGGAGCAGTGTTAAAGACACATCAACAGTATGCACTAAAGTGTCTTCAATATCATATCCTCATCAACAAAAATCTGCCACATAGACATCAGTCTGGCATGCCTTTGACAGGTTTACAAATTTTCACTTATCACATTAACAATGGACTATTTCCATATGGAAATGCAGCATAATGAGTCATTTCCATATGGAAATTCATGATAATGAGCCATTATCATATTCATGGGGGTGTGTTTATATGTTAATGCGGCACTTCACCACATGCACTAAACTCAGATTGCAGCCTCTACTGTTGGAATTCAGTCTCAGCTTTGCCTAAATGAGGCTGGTGAAGTTGGGTTCTCCCTCTAGTAATAGCCCTCAATCAATCATAAGCATGGAGGGTTGTCAAACTGCTAGCAATGTGGAAAATATGCTTATCACCAGCAGTAGAAAATCCTGAGGCCTGAGACGATACAGGATTTTGTGATATGATTGGAATTAAAAGTACTACAGTTGGATCCTTGCCCTCAATTGACCTCGGTGCATTCTTTTCATTCTCCTCTTTCTAATGCTACTCAATCTATAATAAATTGATACAATGCATGCCCCTTATTACAATATGAGCATTTCAGGTGACAGTGTCAGCAAAAATTGGAAAATGCATGATTTTCTTACGGTGGGAATTTCCATAGAATACAGTAGGATATGTAAAAGGCCAGCAAAAATCTGAATGTTTCCATGTTGAGAAGATAAGTCCAATGAATTAAATGGTATTAAAGTTTTGCCATGCTTTCCCACATGCCCGCACATCATTCCACACATCATCATTCATGCATGCAGGAGTAGACACACACATATGCACTTTACCATTCATGCATACACATACATTCACTCACATCCCATTGCTGCAGGAAGACATTGGTGGAAATGACCTTCCCATGGGAATTCCTGGTGAAACTGACCATTTTTCACTTATTTTTTCCCAATGTTACATTTTTCACCAATAAGTACGTGTCAGTAATAGCAGTATATTGTTGTGTGATTTTTAGGGGACCCATGGGAGGGATTCCAAAAGCATAGCAATGAAGTAGAAGTTGTACCTTGGTGGTATGTTAAGTAATCATAATGCAATTTGATGTGTTACTTCTGTACTCAGCTACAAAATGTTGATAAAACACTGTAATTCCAAAGTTACAAAAACTTTAAAGTCAGATACTCTAAATTTTAATAAATAAATTTAAATCTCACCACTCCAATAGAAAAATAATTGTTTATGATGCTGTAAGGCACTGGGTCTCCTTTTTCATCTTTATCATTTGGAATTACATCAATCTTCCATCTGTCAAGTAGAACTACTGTGCTATTCTCAATGTCCTTAAGAAATTTCATGAGGTTCTCACCTTCATAGCCTGAAAACATATAACAAATGTATGTTTGCTGTAATATATCATGATTAGAGCATGAATATAGAAATTAACCCTATGAGTGCCAGTGGGATATCCAATGCATTGCTTTGCAATGTGTTCGGTGCCCCTCTGGCATTTAAGGGATAAAGGTAAGCACGAACATTTTCATAAAACATTTTATAATTTATAATAAGTAAAATGGGTCACGAGAAATGGAATTTTATATAGAGATCACTAAAATGATATTGTATTTATAGCTACTCAAGAACAACATAACATATTGACATGTGTACTGTATAAAACAAATCTCTGGTAATTAAGTTATGTGTCAGGCTTGGTATAATAATGAAAAAAGCATGAGCCCTGGTATGTTATGTTTAAGGAACAATTGTATCCAGAGGAGTTTTCAACCCATGATGGATAAATGCTTTGGGAAGCACCTCTGGGCACTCAAAGGGTTAACTGAATGTCATAGATACATCTAAAAGAATACCTGTCATTTATATAATAGTAATTTTCTGCCAAATATTTAAATTTATTTGGGTCAACAGTAGTGGAATTTCTGAGAACATGAATTTAACACCACCAGTGAGAAGCACTACATAGTTACACAGCAGATACTAAAGAATGGAATACAAATCCTAAAGTAATGGTCACTAAGACAAAGAAATGTAGAAATTACTGTTTATATTACTCCATATATAGGCATAGTGTGAATTATTAACCCCTTGAGTATGGATGGGCAAATGTGCATTTTGTTCGCATGAGATATGCAGCGAAAACCACATGGTTTCCCTCTTTATCTTGAGAAAATCTTCCTTAACAAAACCCTTATAAATGTCTCAGTGTAACCTACACCAAAAATATTTTGCTTATGTCTCTCAATGGGTACACACTTCCAGCCAATTTACTACATATATCTTGCATTTTTGAACCAAAGGCATGTTATTAGCAGGAAGTGAAATGGACAAAAAAGCAGCTAGACAGATTGTGAGTGAGCAGAAGCTGATTTCCTAGAGATTTAGTTTGTGAAATAAGGAGGCAGTTGTTCATAGTGTTGGCTAACACTATGAGCACCAGTTTTAAGGAAAAAAAAAATAGGAATTGGTAGGACCATTATATGTCCAGTGACTCAGAGGAGGAGGAGGAAGTCACTACCACCACCATCATGGATTTGTCTGGGAGCCTCATTCCCTAGACCCAATGATGCTCAGTCCCCCAACATCACTTGGCATCTGGGGAAAAATTGTAACAAATGGCACATTGCAAGAAATGCTTACATCTGATAAAGGCATTTTTGTGCGCAGATAGATTTTGTGCATGTTCTAATCCAGAAAGCTGAATACCAAACACTTATTGAACTGCGCATAAAAAATTCCATTTTACGACAACACTACACAGACCTATAAATTCATTCGCAATACCACTTCCTGCATTAGGAACATTCGCTATTCCACTCACACATGGCCACGCCCACAAAAAATAAATATGCGCAGCTGTTCGCTAATCTTGATTTTTTTTTCATGCGCAATTCAACAAAATCATGCGCAAACGTATCACCCAGTTTTCACATGGGAAATAGAGATTGCACATGTTTCTTGCATTGCGCCAAAAAACACAGAAAGAACTGGGTAGCTGTGTGAACAGCACAGTTGAGCTGCCTATGCCTGCTGCTACTGCTGCCAGTATGCCTTGTCATTGTGAGAAGGAGGAGGAGGAGATTATGGCAATTGTGACAGTAGGTCACACTTGTCATCACCAAGCAGTCCCACTACCACATAGCAGCTAGGGACTGGTGGGGGTGAGGCTGGGGGTCATGAGACAACTCCTTGGATTAGCTCTAGTATGGACCCTAATGTTGAAGTGAAAGGGGAAGTGACAGTGAGCAGCCAGACTAGTGATGAAGGGAGCTCACATCCCCCATGCATTGTCCCTCTGGGGAATGATGCTGAAGAAGGTAGAACTGGCTGGTAAGAGCAGCAGCAAACCAAAGGTGTTTGTGCCTGCTGCTAGTGCTGCCAATGTGCCTTCTTAACTGAGATATGTCAAGTGTCACAGTAGGGAACCCTCTGTTAAATTTGTCACCATCACCAACCAGGCCCACTCCCTTAGAATAGCAGCAAGAAACTGGTGGTGGTGGTGATGAGAGTGAGGATGATGGTGGAGCAGCTGGAGTGCAGGAGAGAATGAGGGCATTTTTATCAGAAAGTGAAAAGGAACGGGAGACAGATATGCAAATGGGGATGGACATCACTGCCACCACTACCACCACCAGTGACATTGCAGATCACTGTGGCCACCATAGGACTGGGTCCTGCAGTAGTGATTCAGGACTAGGACATGTTCCACTTGCTACCAAGAATCCTGGTCCTAGTTCTAGTGCTGATTCTGAGGCATCAACAGCACCATCATCTGCTTTAGCCAGTGATGGGGATTATGGAGAAGAAGAAAGAGGCCATTCTTCTCCACCTGTCCTCACCCTGAAATCAGGGTTGTAGGAATATTTTGCTATTGGAGCAGGTACAGTGCAGTCATTAGTGTTGGCCCTGTGTACTATGTGTGACACATCAGTGAAAAAGGGGAAATGAGGGGATACATCTTGCAACAAATTCCCTCATTAAACAAATGCAGTACATACACCCTGATGGTTATGTGAAGCATGTTAAAGACAAACCCCCAGAAAATAAATTTAGAGCCACTATCACTGTACCCCCTGTCCCTCCCCATGGTCACCAGGAACTTCAGTGGAAATTGAAGAGGAAGAGTAGGGAAACCCAGTATGAGCTTGAAAGTTCCATGGTGAGCGAAACACTTACCTCATCATCAGATTCTTGCACTAGGGTCCGGTAGTGGAAAGGGTACCAATTGTCCTCTCCCTAACACCCTCAGGGTCCACTACCTCCTTCTCTTCTAGTGTACCACATCTGTCAACATTACCACCCCACCAGCTGATAGCAATTCTCTAGATGTGAGGATGTGGCAGTTCTTGTCCACCCGTTGCACATTGTTTGGTGAGCCACAAATGACAATGTGGTGGAGACTAATCACAAGCAGGGAATCAAAGAGCATCTGAGGTGTTTCCATCCCACAGAATACTCTAAGCTGGTGGCAGGGAGGATTCATCATTATTACTAAGTCTTATTGTTGTCACTTGTTGTTAGTCATGTGGACAATGGGCATAGTGACAATAGTGCTTGGTTTCTGGGGGGATGATTTGACATTGTGGACCAAAAGTCTTCTTCTTGTCACTTGTCCTTAGCTGTGTGGACTAGGGGCATAGTGACAGCAGTACTTTGTTTCTGGGGGATGATTTGACATTGACCAAAGCTTCAAGGTTTTTTTTTTTTGTTTTTTTTAAAGCTTTATTGTAAAGTATAAGAAATTGCCATGAAAGGCTAATTACATACAGTTTCAATCATAAAGTCATAACATTTGATCGTTTAATGATCAGGATTATGGCATGTAGAAAATAGTATAACAAGGCGTACTGGTGGTGGGGAAGAGATTTCACATATTTTAAGTACTTGGGCTATATGCTAGTGTAAAGCTTCCGGTAATGTGAAGGTACTTTAATGAAAGAATTATTCATATGAGTGTTATGCAAGGAATAAGCACTAGGACTCTTAATAAAGGTGGAGAGGGAGGGGAGAGGTAAAAAAAAAAAAAAGGAAAATAAATTCTCCAAGTTATCATAGCATACAAGACATCCAGTTCTAGGCAAAACTACCCCTACCCCCACTGCATGTCCGGGGCCCCCCCGCACGCAAGAGCTAAACCCCCAAAAGGTGAACAGCAGAAAATTACTTTGCCCAACTCGGGGACCCCACTGTGGCATCAGGGTATGGAATCTAAATATTATATCCATATTTCCCATGATGGAGAAATAGTGCCTGAAGTGTAAGGGGATTTTGATTGAAGAGTTTCAAGTTGATAGAACAAGCGAGTTTTGTTCATCCAGTCACTTAAGGTTGGGTGAGAATTCTTACCTCAGTGGAGTGGAATGAGGGCCTTGGAAGCATTGAGTAGGTACTGTATACAGATCCAAAGAAATGTTTGTGGTTTGCTAAGAAGGTCGGTAAAGTAAAGAAAGAGACAGATCAAGGGGTATAGCGGTATAGAAATATGAAATGTGGTCCAAAATTCTGGTCCAATAGGAAACGATGATGGGACAGGACCACCATATATGAGACATAGACCCTAGTGAAGAGCCGCATCATCAGCATAGAGATGTTGATGCAGAGGAGAAAGAAGCTAGACATTGTAGAGTGCGATACCACCTGGTTAGAATCTTTGTTGCGATGTCCTTGACGGATTTGTGTAAATGCAGATGAATTAAAAGCCAGGTGTGGATTTCCAGTTCTATATTCAAATCTACTTCCCACTGACAAAAGAAATACAATTTGGTTGGAGAATAAGAAGATGAAAAGAAAGTGTGGCAAAAGGAGAGTGGGCGAAAAAGATGTTTTGTGTGTAGAGATCTCTCAAATGGTGTGAGGGTTTGAAGAGATGGGGAGAGCCACACATAGTGGCCACCCAGTGAGATAACTGGCAGGCTGCTAACCAAGGAATTGTGGCTGAATCTGGATGTAGAGTAGGGGAGGCTGAGGTATTGTGATAAAAGAAAATCCAACAAAAAGCCTAATGGTTAAGTCTTATGGGCAAATGGAATAGCTTCAAGTCCCTTAGGTAGATCCAGATTGCCCAGAGTTGAGATCAGTGGGGAGGGAGGGGAGAGCGATGGCAAGGGAAGAGTTTAATTGCCTCCAGAGTTTAAAGATATGTCCAAAGACTATATGATTCTCCAAAAGTGGGTCAATTTTAGGATTCATTGATAAACAAATTGTAGGGTGTCGGGCCATTGAACCTTTGAATCAGAAGCAAAATCAAAAAGTTTCACCAGAGCTGATGCAAAGTAGTATCTCTGAACATCAGGGGCGACCAGGCCACTGTCCGACATTCGGAGACTCAATATGGAGTATCTGATGCGTGGTCTCTTCCCTGCCCAAATGTAAGATGCAAATAGTGAGTGAATCTCAGAAAGGTAGTTTTTGGGGATAGGTATTGGGAGAGCATTGAATAAATAGAGAAGTTTAGGAAGAGAGACCATCTTCAGCAGGTTAATCCTACCTTGCCATGAACTGGGAAGAGACTTCCGAATCAATTTCCATTTTCAGTTTAAGTATAAGAGCAGAACGGTTGATATCACACAGGCTGTCCAGATCCTTAGGAATAAGGATTCCCAGGTAAGCTATTGGGTCCAACGTTCATTTAAATTTAAAACACTTATGTAGAAAGGTGGAGATGAGACCAGGTACACAAACTGTCAGCACCTTGGACTTGTTGTAATTCATTTGTGCTTGTGACAAAAAACAATATTCATCTAGAAGGTTAACCGATGATGGAAGCAAAGTTGAAGGCTTAGAAAGAAAGAAAATCACATAGCCTGCAAATGCTGCTAGTTTAAATTTGTGAAGACCAGAACACAGTCCTGAGATATCCAGGGAGATGTGCACCATATTGAGTAACGGTTCTAAGGAGAGGATAAAAATGATGGGAGATAATGGGCAGCCCTGTCTGGTACCATTTGTGATAGTGAAAGGGTCTGAGAGAGTGCAGATGGATTAGTATATAGACTTTGTATAGACGTCATAAGCCTTGGACCAATTCCGATGTGGGCGAGTATTTAAAAAACGTATGACCATTTGACCCTGTTGAATGCATTGAGAATGATCTTTTCCCGGTTTGGGAATGACAACTATATGTGAAGTTAGGGCATGTGGGGGGAATGGTACACCCGACATGATCGCGTTGAATGCCTCCGTTACATATGGAAGAAGGGAAGTTTGGAATTTACGATAATATAACAAAGAAAAGCCATCTGGGCCTGGGCTTTTTCCAAAGGCGTTGTTTTTATTGCTGTCTCAATTTCTAGATCTGATATAAGTTTATCTAAATCTTTCCTAATACTATCAGAAAGAGTTGTAAGGATAGCCTTCCTTAAAAAATCTGACATATTTTCTGACCATTCCGACTGCGAGAAGTGTGAGGGGTCCTGGAGGTTATTTAAAGATTCAATCCATGTCTGCACGGGGCTCCCAGATGCAGAGAAGTGAATTAAAATGTCTACTCAATAAGGAAGTGGGTACCAAATCCGCATTAAAACCAAGGAAGGTACTGTCCAAAGAAAAGAAGAAGGGTTTAACGTACAGCATAAAGGGATGGAAGGGGAAAGACACAATATCTTTTGAGGGGCGGATATGATTTATCTTGATTAGGGAATCTCTCATGTTGGACTAAAGGAATCCGGTATTGTATTTATTTATAAGTCCGAGGTAGGGAGAAGGAGGGATAGTCAGAAAGCGAATAATTCAGAAGGGGAGCTACCCTAGGTTTGTGAGTAATAGTGAGGGAGAGCAGTATTAAGACACAACCAAGGGAAAAATGGCTCCTCTAGTAATGAGGAGCGTGGGGACACACATATAAGAACATACAGACTAGCATAAAATCCTCTTTGTATACATTGTGGCGATTCCCAATCCTGAAGCCTCTCACGCATCGGGGATGGAGATCACCAGAAGGCACACCCCGTTAGACACGAGAACTGTCCCCTGCAGGAATTAAGGACAAATGAGGTTCCTATCGTTAAAACCAAATTATAGCTTTCTGGGCACTATTAACTGGCCTAGTAGAGGTATATTAAAAAATAAACATACAGTTTAGTGGATGATTAGCTCTATGTGCAATCATAGATTTTGTAACATTCTATGGCCTCCTGTGGAAGAGGTAATGAAGAGGTAATAAACCTGCAAACAGAATGCCTCAGGTGTGCACATCACAGCAGACCCCCGCTCACCTCCTCCCCCTCTTCCAGATGGGAGACCGCCAAGAAGTGCACCTCCCAAGGCTTGAGATCTGCCTTTAATATACACCCCGTATAAGTGAGGTTTTTACAAATAAGTTTAAGGAGTAGACTACTAAACTTCCAAACTAGTGTCATGAAACTTGGAGCAGTAATGAAAACTTACAGGTAACAGGGGGTATAGACCCCAAAGAGAGAGTCAACATCTTGTTTCTTGTAACATATGCAACATTCATATCAGACAAGTGTCACTGGAAACGACTCTCATCGAGCCTTCCGAGGAAGGCATCAGGGAAAAAAAAAAAAAAAAAAGAATGATGGCTGTGTAAAAGTTCAGGTCCAGGCCATAGAAGAAGGCCAATTTGAAGCATTGTATGTGCCCTCTCTTCTGAGCTTCTTCTTAGATGTCTGGACTTCTGGGGACCACTCCAATCTGCGTTGGGCTTTGTTGGTAGTCAAAGTAGAAGACTGGGCAGCCAACGGTGGTGGGGTGATGCCAATGGAAACACAGAAGTTGGGAATTTCTTCTGGTGATCTTAGGGTGTGCTTAGAACCATTATGGTTGACAGATAGTGAGAAAGGAGAGCCCCATCTATACGTCACATTGTGATTTCTGAGGTGATCAGTTAAGGGGCATAAGCTCCTTTGAAGGCAGAGAGTATGAGGTGACAGATCTTGGAACAGTTGAATCTTGGGACCTGCACAAAGTGGTAGATTATTTTCTCTGCTTCTTTGCATGATACGTTCCTTAAGTTCAAAGCGGTGAAAGCAGAATACTACATCACACGTTTTTCTGTCCTCTCTAGGCTGTAGCGCTCAATGAAGTCTCTCAAAATGTATAGGATCTGAATGTTGATCTCCCAAGAGAAATGCGAAGTATGTACCCAAGCAGTCTCTCAGTTGATGTGGTAAGATTGTTTCAGGGAGGTTACGAACTCTTATATTCGTCCTTCTTCCACTGTTATTGAGGTCATGCAGCTGCGCAGCCATGTTGTTTATAGTTTTGCGCTGGTCCACTATTGTGTTCTTGAGGTGTTGGGTATATTCTGCTGCTTGTATATTGTCTTCTTTCAACATTGAGACGCTTCCCAAGAGTTGTTGGAAATCGTTTTTAATAAGTGCGATGTCTGTTTTAATGGCTGTGGTTATTCTATTAAGGATTGCCTTGAGTTCTTCCTTGAGGTGACTGTAGCAGCCAGTTCTTCTTTAGTCAGAGAAGGGGACAGAGATGCCATTACAATTGGTCCCCTTTGGTGATGATCTGTATTTGTGGGAGTGGGTAATGAGGTTCCCCTCAAAGTTGTCTCATTAGGATCGAGATGTGATAAAAGTTCCTTTTGAGGTGAACCACCTCGTGTATTAGAAAGAGTTTCAGTGGGAATTGCAGGAACTGCAGGTCACAGTATAAAGTAGTGTTCTAAAAACATAGTTTGAGAGGGGCTGCTTCTTTTGTCTATCCCTCATTTGTAACCTCACTGTCAGTTAGGTAGTAAATAGTTAATAACTGATGGTGCAAAATGTCAGATGAAGTTTTGCCGTTTGTACAACTGATTAGACTCCCTCAGGCGCAGAGCTCCTTGACTATGCATCCAACGCCATTGTTGGTCGGGACACCCCCCCAGAATCAAGGTTTTTGGTTGCAGTTGTGCCAGTTGATTCATATTGTCACATATATGTCCAATGTTCCCAGTCCTTCCCCTATTTCACAATGTTTCCATACACATGTTTCCTTCCTGCTCTCAAGGGAAACATTTGTATTCCAGCAACCCATAATTTTGTAGGAATGCAGGAGGAGAAGCTTTATTGGCCAATGTCTTTTCTGTACATATGCCTCAAGGGCTAGTTGTGGTGCTGCTACTGCCTCGGCAAATGGAACCATCATCGCCTGTCTCATATCACTGCTGTTGATCCCAGTGCCTTGGAGTTGCCTAATAATCCTGCTTCTTAGATACACTCAGCAGCAGCAATAACAGCAATAGTAAATGCAAAATCAACATGGCATTTGCCAGTGACTGCCATAAAATTACTTCTTGGCACTAGGCCAGTAGGGTATCATTTATTTTGTCTCAGGGCTTGTTCATGGCAAGCTGAAGCAGCTACAGACCAAAAATGTTTTTTTTTCTCAGTGCTTGCACCTAACGAATATGTGTCCTAAAAACACATTATTTTTTCTCAGGGCTTGTGTTTAGATAGATATGCAAGAGCTTAAAAAAGAAAAGAAACTCACAGCACTAGCTTACTATAACATCTATATATAGGTCTTCTCAGGTGACAAACACACTCAGGGGCAGCAATAAGGAGGAGATATTCATATCTTCCCCATACTGCCAGTCCTGGAGATACGGGTGGGGGCATGATTTTTTCAGGAGTGGCCAGGGAGCCTGTCCACTCCTGTCAAAATCTCTGCAAGGAGTTAGCCCGGCCTCAACTTCTGCCTGAACAAAACAAAAAACATGGCCAACAGACACGCATATGCATACGTACACACACATAAAATGCCCTCACCTGCACCTCTCTTACACCAAAAGTGTCCTCCTGCTCCACACACACAAACACACATAAAATGCCCACACTCAGACTTCTCCTATGGCAAAAACATACTCATGCTCCTTCTATGCCTTCCCCCTATCTTATGGAAGAAGACATGCACAATGAAGGTTCCCACTTCAGACAGCAAAGCAGGCATCTGAAGCACTGCTTTGCGATGTACCTGATAACTCCAGCACCTGAAGAAGCAGCAGCATCGACACACATCATTATCTTACTTGATTACAGAATAATTATACACTGTATGCATCTGATCCTATCCAATAAAAAATGAACACATTTTTTTGCACTGTCTAAAGCTTTTACAGTTGTTGAAGAGAAATACTTTATACTCTGTAACGTCAAGTAGAAATGTTAAAGATTTGGATTCCACTCATATCCGTATAATACTGGTTAAGTATGCTGAATATTTTTACTCAATGAGCCCAAACCAATCCATGCAATCCTAGGCAACAGTGGTGGTGCAAAAAAACAAAAACAAATAAGAAGGTAACTTACTGTGGCCTCACAATTATATTCATTCTTGTCAGTCACATGTCAGTGAATGAATTGATAAATGCATCCCAGAATTCATGAAAGTTATAATGAAAGCAATTACTATTGGAAAAAGCATGGCAGCTTGCCTCCATAGCAGACACTATTTTTCACGAGAATACACATTACGAGGGAGACTGAAATGTTGAGGGGGGGGGCAGGGCACTACCCTGCAGTGATCAATCTCATACCCCATTTAACCAATATGTTTATTGCAAATTCTGATGGAGTACAAACATCTGCATCCCCATCCCTGCACCCCAATAAATTGTTGCTCTATCCTCTCTTCTTTCAAAGTATATTGAGATCTTGTGTATTTTTGTATTGAACATCAATGAGATGATTTTGCCACCATTTTTGTAGGTAATAACTTCTGCCTCTGAGTTGGATTATGAAGGCTGGGCCCATTAATAAAACACATGCACAAGTATGTAAATCTGTTTGTATGAGAAACTTTATGTTGGCCTTACAACCTGGGGATATAAGAAAAGATTGTGACTGCTATGGAGGTAAGTTGCCATACTTTTTTCAAAACTAATGGTTTCAGTATTTCATTAATTCTGGGATGCATTTATTTATGAATTCATTCATTGACTGGTTCAGGTGTCATGGGGGGTTTAGGGGGGGTTTAAGTAGCAAATGATGACAGAAAGGCGCAGAGGGTAACTGGAGAAGTCAGCTATTCCTACCAGAAATAGGAGGCCGCTTGTGAGAAGACCTATCTGCTAGAGACTAGGCACACTGCCTATGGCAGTCTCAGAGTAAACAAGTAAGGCAACCACAGATGCAGGGCACCAGAGCTCTCCCACAGGATATGGCAACAAGGGAGACTTTTGCTGACTCACGCCTGCAGTCAGTATACTTGGTAGAGACCACCTGGGGTGAGACAGAGGGAATAGTCAGCCAGAGCCGATGGTCGAGATCAAGCGGGTAATAGGACAAGAAGAGGTCAATACCAGAGAGAGAGAAGTCAGCCAGAGCCACAGGTCAGCACCAGATAGGTTATCCAACTATGCCGGGGACAGCACTGGATGGATAGTAGGACAGAGCCCCAGGTCAGCACCAGAATGGATTGTCACTCAAAGCCTAAGTCATACACGGAATGGGTAGTCAGCCAGAGCCACAGGTCTGCACCAGATTGGATACCCACTATGCCAGGGGGCAACACAGAGAGGATAGTCAGACAGGGCCACAGATCAGCACCAGAATGGATGGTCAGACAAACTTAGATCATACACGGAACGCACAAAAAGAATAAACAACTGCATCAGACACCAACGTAAGGGCAACTGAACTCAGTGTCCAGAGCCCACTTATACCCATCCAGAAAATAGGAAGGTGGAGTCTCCAGAGTCCCAAGGATATAAAACTGATGCTTGCGTCACTTTACTGACTCACGCCAGAATGTGAAGGAGCGAACTGAGAGATGTGTCAAAATTCATGCCCAAACCCACGTCACCTGAACCATCCGTGCCGCTTGGGGAAAGGACACGGACGACCGCTGAAGCCACCAGGAGCGGCCAGACCACAAGCCAGGAGAGACGTGGGTAACGATTCCGGAGTATCATTCCCAGCCCCAGGCACACAGTAGCAACCAGTTAAGCGAAGTTGGAACTGAGGTAAGGCACACTGTGACAGTACCCCCTGGAAGGTGGAGTCTCCAGAGTCACAATGATATAAAACTGATGCCTGCATCACTTTACTGACTCGCGCCTGAACGTGATGCAGTGAACCGAGAGATGCGTCAAAATTTGCGCCCAAGCCTGAACTATCTGGACCACTGGGGGAAAGGACATGGATGACCGCTAAAGGCACCAGACACGGCCAGACCGCAAGACAGGGGAGACGCGGGTAATGCTGCCAGAGCATCATTTCCAGCCCCAGGCACACAGCAGCGACTGGCTAAGCAACACTGGGGTAAGACACAATGTGACATGGCATGGGTGAAAAGGTGAATGTATTTTCTATGGAGGTAATTTTCACAAAAAAAGAAATTATTTTTTCATGAAAATTACTGTGGTAAATGTATCTGACTTTTCACCCATCCTAAATTGTAATATAAAGATGTATTAAGAAGTAATAAACAAGAAAGTACTAGTACTTTAAAACCACATTTAGATTAAGCAATACTATAGTTATTATGGTGTGGGGTTTTATAATTGAACTATCCTGAAAGAGTTAAAATAGCTGATTGGATAACAGCGGTTGAGTTTTACACAAAGTAAAATAATTTATTCAAAAAATTACCTCCTCCCCATCTCAAACATCTTGCCAAATCATTGCCAGTACCAAGAGGAAGGATAGCCACTGGAGGGTGTTTTAGCAAGTTGGCCTTGTCTGTCAAAGGAAAAAGAAGAAAAGGGGAATGTAGCAAGTTATTGGAGTAAAGAATACACACATTAAGATCTCTGCTTATACAATTTATGAACCTAGCTAAAGCAATGAACTTACAACACAGCAGAGAGCAAAGCATTTGCATTACTATATTATTTGCAGATTTTAAACTGATAATTTTAGCACCACATCAAACATGTAACATTGGCTCTAAATTGGAATATTCCTTTTGTACACACATCTAGAAAGTTCCTAGTCATAGTGCAGCATTTTCCCCTCCCCGGCATTATTTATTATTATTAGTAGTAGTAGTATTTACATAATTATTTATTTTTGATAATTATAAAGACTTATGCTTGTTCCCTTACTCATGAAAGTACATATGTTTATAACACAGTAACATGAGCTGCAGGACAAGACAAGGCATAGTAATAGAAAAGATGACATGTATATAAATGTAAGTGTTAGTTTTCATTCCGCTAATACATACATCAGGAAGGATCTTTAAAGCCATGATCATAACCCATAATTAAGGATGAGTAAAAAGTCTTTGTTCCCAAGGGGATTTTTCTGAAAACAATTGCCACTTTTCCCCCTAAAATTTCCACATCTTAATATTGCCTACAATGTTTGCTTTTTTCTTACTGGCTGAAATTTTCTAAAGGAACTTTGGCAGTATTAGTGGGACTGGGTTCAATAGACACCATGGGACAAGGCTGTGTGGACAGTGTGTTGTCCTATGGTTACCATGGGAAAAGGCTGGGGTGGGGCATTGTTTGATACTATAGACAAGGCTGGGACTGTTTATTACTGGACAAGGCTGTAAGGACAGTGTGTAGTTCTATGATCACTGTGGGTCAGGACTAAGGGTTAGTATGTGTGACTAGTAGTGCAGTGAGGGTTGTGGTGGAAAAAAGAAGAAAAATTGCTCTTTTGTGGGATTTCCACAAGCGGCAAAAAAAGTAGTTTTCTCTTTGGGGATGAAACATTTAACTCATCCTTACCTACAATAACATGCAAATTGCATTTAAATGAATACACATTTTATTTTCTCAATATGTCTATCTTCCAACTATAATTACTTTTTTTATTATTGTCATATGCTTCTGTACTCAAACTATTTCAACTATTTACACTGAAAATATATTTTTATGCTTCTGGCATGCTATAGGGATGTCTTTTGGACTTGCTGCTGGTATGCAATAACACATTGGCACAGGGGCACATGCTTTCTGATGATGTGTCAATTTAATATACATATTTATATATCTCTAGATCTAACAATACCTAATAAATAGATATTTATATTAAATAAATAGCATATTGTTTGGACAAAGAAGTTTGCAGACCTTTGTACAAACTCCAGAGATTTTTAGGGATAGTACTAATTAACATGTAAAAAAAAATATATTGTAGTAAAACAAGTGTATTTCCACTGCTGAGAGTTCTTTTATTCAAAGGTTATTGCAATTCAAACTTGAATTTTTTTAGGTACAGTATCTCAATGGCCTGAAATTGTACAGTGGCGCTGTTGCTGCATTATCTCATGAACAGGTCTTCTCAATTGGCCATAAATCTCCATATGATGGTGTAGCAACAATGCCACTGTAAAATTTCAGGCCACTGTGATATTGCACCTAAAAAATTCAAGTTTGAGCTGTAATAACCTTTGAATAAAATGCCTGTTAGCAGTGGGAGTACCCTTGTTTTACTCAGAGGAATAAACCCTACAAAATATTTTTTTTTACATGTTAAGCATTACTGTCCCTTTAATCTCACGTTTTTAAAAACATATTTGGAATGTACTCCTTTTAGTATCTTATTTATACTCATATGAGCAGCAACTCTAAGAAAGTTTTCAATTACCCTGCTTTGCACACATGATACTATCATGATCAAATTCCCTAAAAATAAAATATATGTTGATTCTGTTGACAGAAAAAAAATAACATGTTAAACAAAAGGAATAAAACTTGTTAAAAGCACACACTTTCATGATTTTCATGATTTCAATACATAGCAACATAAAATTTTGGTCCTACCAAAAACTGAAATGTCTACTTTTTCTAGGACCAAACTATTGCTGTCTTTAATATGTAATTAAATAATTTTTAACCCCTTAAGGACTGTGTTATTAATGACACTGTCAAATTTAGTTAATCACGGTTTCACCATTTTATCATGAAGTGCACAAATGTTATTTTGGGGGGACAGTATAAGCTTACTTTTGGTGTCATACATATTTTATATCCCCTAGTTTTATGTAGGCAAAATATGTATATAGCTAATATGCATAAATATGACAAAAATGATATTATGATTTTGCCCAATAGTTATTGTTGTAAATGGAAAATCCTCAAATACAGTTAAAGTTAAGAGTGGAGAATCTATGGGTTTTCTACATAGTCCATTGCTCTTTACTATGTATATAAATGACCTGAAAATAGATATAGAGAGCAACATTTCAAAATGTTCAGACACTAAATGATGCAGTGTAATAAAGTCAGAGCAGAATGTTTGTTCTCTACAGAGGGATTTAAATAAAATGTCAGATTGGGAAACACATGGAATATGAAATTTAATCTAGGAAAATGTAAAGTTTTACATTTGAGACACGCAAATAAAACACTACTTATGAACTGAATGGAATCATTCTAGGAGACTAGTTGCTAGACAGACATCTTGGATTCATTGTAAACTATAACTTGTAAACAGTGATCAGTGTCAAACAGCAATAACAAAAGCAAACAAAGTACTGTATGGCATAAAAATGGGTATTGAATCTAGAGTGTATAAATTAATTTTGCCACTGTACCAGTCGTTGGTAAGACCTGAACACAAATTTGTAATGCAGTTTTAGGTACCAGTTTTGAAAACAGATATTCTACAAACTGAGACAGTACAGAGAAGAGCAAAAAACAATCAAGGAAATTGGGGACTTGAAGTATGAAAATAATCTAGAAAAAATGTTTTATTTACTCTAGAGAAAATATGTTTAATAGGGGATCTTGTTACACTGATTATGCACTGTCAATACATGGATCTGTCTAGAGAGCTTTTCATTCCAAGGCCAGATCATATATAGCTAGAGGCCACCCCTTACTATTAGAGGAAAGGAGGTTTTAACTTCAGGGGATGAAAGATTTTTTTACTGTACGGTATGTTTAACTGTAAAATTCTTTGCCCAAGGATGTGGTAATGGCAGATACAATGGATGCATTTAAAAGAAAATTAGACACATTTCTATCAAGAGGGAACATATAGGATAATACATTGTATTATTATGTAAAACAGGAAGACCTGGTAAATAGACTCATTTTGGAGACAGGAAGGCTTATATAAGTCTTATTTTTCTGAATTATGAGGGAAAGGTTGAAATTCATTGATGTGTTTATTCAGCCTAATTTACTATGTTACTATGTTGCTGTAGTTAGTCATTGAATAACCCCGATTAAATTTAACAAGCTATGCTGTTTACAAAGATACTGTATATGATACATCACTGTTCTTTAATTTTTAAAATCTGAAGTTAAAGGGAAAGAGTACCATTTAATTATAAATAATTTTTAAAAATAGTTGTTGTGATTTTATTTTATTTTGTTACTCTTTTTTAAAGGGGCACAGGCTTTATCAAAATCCTCATTCCATAATCTGGCATATGCACATAAGAAGGTCTCTGTGTCTTTAAGTGTGTACTCTGTGAAACCAAGTATCAGTTCTCAGTGGATGGAAGGAAACCATGCTGTTACTTTCAGCATTGTTCTGTTCCAGGTCATGCGCACAAGAGTTAATATTAAAATATAGTGCAGAGAGCTGATCAGCATCTTTGCACTTACAGGAGACCCCATCTGGCATAAAACAGCCCGCTCCAGTCTGCTGTGCACAGTAGGGAGCACTGACAGCTTTCCAAAAGCCATTTAAAAACAGCACAAAGGCAAAAAGCCCAGTCATTTGTGCAAATAATAAATGTCAAAAAAGACAGTAAGATGTTAATATGAACTACTTTTTGTATTCAGTGCAGCTATGCGCTAATTAGTATGCGTTATGTTTCTACACATACAACCACTTGCATAAATTATAAAACCATTTCTATAATCATACAGTGTCTTTTTCCTACCAATGCAATCTAGAATCCAGCCAACTGTTCCATCACCTCCACAAGCAAGAACCCTGAAGTCTGGAACATCTCGAAAGAAGTTCAACCTAAAAAACATTATATTTGTTACTTGTATCACCTGGACAGAATGGAATTTATTTTTGTATTAATACAGTAGTGTTAATGACAAAGTCTTAATACAATAGTTCTCAAATGTCTACTTACTATGTGAATATAAATTATATATAGAATCGGTCATAATTAAAATGTAGTCGGACAGGTATTACATGTCATCAATCTTTTGATTAAAAATGGTATAATAATGGGAAATGCTTGTAAAATCGAATTTAGTGTTAATAAAAATATGTATAATTAGTAGTCATTTAAGAAAATAGCTCCATTTTATAAAAATCAAGAAGTTTGAAACAAATGTAGCCCAGGTTACTGTGTATAGTGTCTGAAAGCACAATGTTAGGAAAGTGGGATATTGTATATTTTATCACTAACAACCATATAGTTAAAATAATAAATGTTAAATTCTGAAAATATAAGATAATCAAACTAAAAGGGAATAAAGTATTAATAATAATGTAGTATTGTATTGTGTAGTAATGAAGTATTAATAACAATGTAATATCATAATTATAATAATAATATAGACCAGTAAAACAAATAAGATTTAATAAATAAAATGTAAAAATCAAATGAGTAAATGTATAATCATAAGAAAATATAGGAAAAAATTAAAAAAGAAACATTTCATAAGAAATCAAAAATTAAATACAAAATAAAGGTTCAGAATATAATCAGATTATACTGTGAATGAAGTTTAAAAAATTAATAACTTGGTGGCAAGACAAAGTGAAGAAACAATGTGACACAATATCAAAACTGGAGAGACTAACATTTTATGCAAAAGCAGTTGTGATGAATGGGAGTGAACATACACATAAGTCAGCTGCAAAACAATGGGGGGATGCACAAGGCATGCTAAAGAGGTGATAAACCAGGGATGACTCCTCAAATGTCCTAAGTTATTCTATGGAGCCAATGCACTAAGATTTATCCAACATTGGAGATCTTAGTGCATATGCTCTATAGAATAACATAGGAACTTTAGAAGTGATATAAATGGAGAAGTCATCTCTGCTTTATCACCTCTTTATCACTCTTTACTGCATAACCCCCAATTTGTCTCTAGTTTCCAAGGGATTAATGAATACCAATAGTCTAATAAAACTAGACAAAATTTTGAGAGTTAATGAAGTGTTCAACATGATAGAAAATATGGTTTAACCTTTTGAGTATCAGAAAGAAATGCAACACATGGCAAAGACATTCTTTGCACACCCCACTGGCACTCAATGGCTTAATGCTTCAATGCCAGAAACAAATGAAAAGTGGTTACTAATTTTATTAGTAGTTGTAAAAAAATAAAAAAAGCTCTGATAAGGTGGAAGAATTAGGTTAATGTGATCCAATACAAACACAGAATGTTATCCCTGAAAATGTTTACATCAGTAAGTCCCAACTTGTCCTTTCACAAGTTATGCCTTTTGTGAAATATGTCTGAAGACAAAACAACTGGAGCTTACAGTGAATGTATGAATCCACAAGTGCACCTAATTTTCTGTGGTTATAGCTTAACATAAAAATAATCAAGGAAGTAAACCCTAAAAGAAAACACTGTAGCATGAATAGGATAAAACTTTAGGCCGAATTCCTGTCATTCGTATTATTACAATGTGTAGAGAAAAAGGTTGCATCAGAACATCCATATACCATTTTACTGCCCTTCTCTTAGTGCAAACAGCATTTGACTGATTATTCTCAGCATAATGTAGGCATTAGAGAGTTGATGCACACACACAAAGAAAACAGTAAACATGTTGCACTATATGCAATTATTCAACAAAGAGAACGCAAAATAAATGGTAGTGGGGTTTTCTTTTGTATTTGTTCTTCTCCAAATGTACTAAAGTTTGTGAGGCATATGTATCAAGATAAAAAGCAAAAGTTTAGTAAATACAGATTACGCATTTGCAATTTACATAATTGACTTCATTAAGATTCTATTTTCTTTTATACATATAGTGCAGCTGCTGTGCTCCTCGCTTAATGAACGTTATCTTTGACGCAAATGCCAAAGTGAGTAAAACATATTTCATTTACAGGTCAGTATCTGCCATGCATGACTGCCAGACTTGCATTCATTGACAAATAAATAAAGCAAACTAAATCACACTCTAATGTTTTAAATAACAATAAAAAAATCTAACAACTAAATATTCTTTGAAAATTTATTTCAAAATAATTTTTGACAGTTCAATCATGTCATGCTATTAACTCATAACTAACAACAGCAGTGAATTAGTTAACTTAGTAGTACGATGTTATAATCAAGTTCAAGATTGAAAGTTATTTATTCCAGATTAAACATTTCATTTCTCTTAGCTCACTGTTGACATTACAATTCTCATGTTATATACAATATTATAAATAACCTAAACCATATAAAAATGAATTCTAGATCCTCAGTAGGGATGGGCGAAAATTATCACTGTGTTCCCTTGAGAAATCCCACAAAAACCACGTTATTGTCTCCTTTTTCATGGGAAAATCCTCTTTTAAAATAGCAATTAAAATCTTTTTTTTTCACCCATTGACCAAAATTCCTCACATTTTTCAATGGCTAGAAAGTTTATGCCCGTTGATTTACATGGTTTTCACCTTTTTGCTATAAAAACGTGATGCATTTGCGCTACAGAGCAAGATAGATTTCCTGTGCTTTTCTGCTGTTATTGTTTTGAAAAATTGAGGCAGGAGAGACTTATAGTGACTGCTATAGCTGTGAACAGGTTTAAAAATAGTAAAAGGAGGGACTTCTGCCACTAGTGCTATGCGTGCTGTCAGACATGCTGCCCCTGATGCCACCAGTGCTGTGCCTGCTGCCAGCGCTGCCCCTACTCTCACCAGTGCTGTTCCTGCTTCCAGTGCTGAACCTGCTTCCACCAGCCGAACTAGGGAAGGTATCACTAGGAATTTGTTCACAGTAGTTATAAGGTATCACTGCTTTTTAATTGCATTATACTAAATACATGTTCACAGACTGTAGGCATATAAGGACTTACCTGAATCTAGGATGCCTTGACAGGGCAGACAGGCGTTCCATGCCTTTGGCAAAAAACATGGAACTAAAACCCCACTATTTTATTTGTAGCAAGTCATAGGTTGTTTATTTGTAAAGGCCAGGATTAAAAGTCAGGATTTGATGCACAGACTTCCTTTTGCTAACTTTGAATATGTAGCCAAGATACATTTCTTGTTGTTCTCCTGACTATACACATATGTAGCTGATTTAACAAAGCTATTTTGAGCTCACCAGGAACCTGTATATTTTATACTCCAGTACCTGACTGTGGTCATGGTTGTTGCAGCATGTGTAATAAATGATGATAATCCTCCAACTAGTAAGGAGGTTGTTTGAAAAAGTGGGAGTAAAAGTTTTTACACCACCAGTAATAGTAATTAACCATTTAAGAATACTGAAGATGGTAAAGAGACACATTCTATTTTTGATGGCATAACGGAGAAGAGAGTAGCAGTTAATCCAACTTCTGTACCTGACTTTAAAAGTAACAAGTACAACACTGATATTGAAAATCCAATAAGGGGGAAAAATAAATTGTTTGAGACTTCAAAAATCCTGGAGGAATATAAAAGTAGTTGGGAGAAAGAGGAAGAAAATGCTGATGACCTAATTATTGACGATGAATGAATTGGAGAGTGTGAGAGAGGATGAGATGACCATAACATTAACTGAAAGGAAATGGCTCCATCTCCCACCACTGAAAAGGAGTACTATTGCTGTTTATAAACTGTTTAATAGATAATTTGGAAAGCCTGACTCTGAACAAGTAAAGATATCTATGAATACAAAATCATCCTTTCAGTCATCATCATCAACACTCGGCCTGCCACACACAATCTCATTGAGTAATCAGCAACACAGGTCATAAACATTCATACACATTCTCAACCCTACCTATGATGATTACTTCTGCTGCTGTTGGACTACTGGCAAGCAAAACATTGTGTGTGTGTGTGTGTGGCCAGCAATGATGCTTACTGTCAGCTTAGTTGCACTATAGCAAGTGTGCAAATATAATGTGTTTTCAGTGCAGCTGACTATATTGTGTGCATTTTAGCCACTTCTACAGTTCACATAACATATCATATTCCATACAAGAGAGTAACAAACTGCCCCATCACCAGCTGGCATATCTATAAAGAAGCAGTGTTGATAGACTTACATTTCTAAAAATGAACCAGCATCTAATATCATCTGAGTATCATTTAGCAGAAGTGGACATAAAAACACAAGACAGAGAAGACCACAATACATATAGTATTAACAGTAGGAATGGGGGGAAAGTCATATTTTGCTCAAGCAGGAAATTGTGTTTAAGAAATATTTTTCTGCTTTTCCTGCAGTAACTTTGTAGAGCTTGGAGAATAAAAGAGAGAAGAGGTGAAATACTGAATACTGAAATACAGAAACCTTCAAAACGATTAAGGAATTTAATAAAGTTTAGAAGGGAACTATTTTGTAAAAAGAAGACTAACAATATAACAATAGGTCATGGTCTAAAACCGAAAGCAGAAAATTATGATGAAATATGAGATACAACTTAAAAGAAGTGGTGAGAGCCAGAAGGGAAAATTAAGTTAAGAACTGTTGGAATAGATATATATAACGAAGGATTGGTAGATTTAGCTAAAGACTAAGCATTTTTTAAATGGGCAGAGAAGAGAGGACAACAGGTTCTTATGTGCTTTTAAAATATATTTTTGTAACAAAATGCCCGATATCTTAAATATAAAAACATGGACCATCTGTTATAGCTCTTTACATCAAAACAAAGTTGTATACATTGAGGCTAATGTATTAAGATGAATTGGAGCAATTCTGGAACAAATCAACTGTACCATAGAGGACAAATAAAAATGTCCAATTTCCAGTTGTTTCAACTGGTTCTTTTATCCCCTTGAATTCTAACTCCCCATTTAAATCAATTCAATTTTTTATTTGTCCACTGTAATACAGGTGCTTTGCTCCAGAGTTGCGCTAGTTCTTACATCAGGCACAGTACTGGAAAACAATTTAGTAATGTAAAACAATGTATTAGATATACAAGTATCTTACCCTGGCATAGGTCCAATCCCAGCAAGGCTATAAACCTGTCTTGGATTTAAAAGGTACTGAAATTTCCTATGTATCCTGCAGATAAAAACATATTGAAACAAAATTCAGTACTAGTTTATTGGGTGACAAAACAAAGTTATTGGCTTTTATACCATAATAAAAGCATAATGCTTACTTCATATATATTTGTTAATCTCCGCTAAAATAGAATGTATTTCATAAATAATTAATTGATATGATAGAAATTGTGAGAATGAAAAATGATTTTCATAACCATAATATAAAATAAAACCTAGCATTTCATGTTGATCACATTTTCTGTTTATATATTAAATAATGTGTTTTAAAATTAGGTATATTGATAATAATAGTGGAAATGCAAAATCATTTTCTAAGTAACAAATCATGAACAAACATTCAAATAATGCTGTGCTGAAAAGGAAATGTTTCAGTGCACAAAATGTATAACACTAAATTCTCATAAGATATTGTCATAGACTGCTTTCTAGTGAGTTTCCTTAAAAGAAAACTTTCATTTAAACAAATTTTGAAGCTTCTTCACATGAATAAGACATCTGTAAAAAAAATAAAAGGGGGGGTAATTCTGGTGCCAAACAACTGCATGCCATATAAAAATAACCCCTTGAATACTAGAATAATCTTAATTTGCATTGCAAAGCATGCAAAAGGTTACATCAAGGTCATTCAACTGTTAGCCCTCCAGCTGTTGAGGGCTACAACTCACACTTTCCCCAACTAGCTGTGGACTGGTTTGGGTGACAGACGTGTAGTCCCCAAAAGAGGTGGGCTAAAGGTACCTTTGTGTTTCCATGAAAAAATCCACGAAAATAACATGGTTTTCCACTTTTTCTCTTGAAAATCTGACAAACCCCTTAAAATGTTCTCCTTTTTCATCTACTGCCAAAATGTTTTCACTTTTTTTTTTCAAAGGCAACAAAGATCCTTCCTGTTTATGTATGTGGAAAAAATGTGATGTTTTCAGGAAGTGAACACAAAACGAAGCAGCTACAGAGGTAGAGAGGGTGCTTAGTGATTTTGTAATGAATTATATAGCGAAATAAAGGCAGCAGAGGCTCAAACTGTTGGCTAACAGTATGAGCAGTTATCTAAAAAAAAAGGAATAGCTGGGATGACAGTGATGCATTGGGAGCATGGAAGCCCTGATTCCCCAGACCAAATGATGCCCAGCCCTGTACATAATCCCTTGGGATCTGGGAGAAATTTGTGTAATGGTCAGCAAAAGCACATGAAGAAGTGAGTAGCAGTGTGAGCAAGACAGGTCAGCTCCCTGTGCCTGCTGCTACTGTTTCCAGTGTGCCTTGTGAGGAGATAGTAATAGATTGTGAGGAGGAGATAGTGGCAAGTGTTACAGAAGGGGATCTTAAGTAACACTTGCCATCTACAAGCATTTCCACTACTACCACACAGCAGGTAGAGAGTTTTGGGAGTGATGGAGGGGGTGATGATGGTGATGGTAATTGTGATGAAGTAGCTGATGGCTGGACTAGCATGTCCTTATCAGAGTGGACAAGGGGCATAGAGACAGCAGCAGCAGTGTTTGGTTTCTGAGGGGATAACTGATTTGACATTGCGGACCTAAGCATCAAGGTGTCTGCTTTCAATTGTGCCAATTGATGTGAGTGCTGATGTGTCCATTGATCCCAGTCCATCCCCTATTTCCTACAAACACACTGTGCACATTGTAGTTGCTAATGTAAGGCACAGTTCTTTCACGCTGTAGTGTTAAGGAAAAAATGAGTATTCCACCATATCCATGAATTTGGAGAAATTGCAGAAGGAGAAGCATTATTGGCAGCTTACTAGTAGTAGTAGTAGTAGTGGTGGGACTGCTTGGGGATGGCAAGTGTCGCCTGCTGTCACACTTGGTATCATTTCCTCCTCTCCCCCTCTTAAGAATTACAAGACATACTGGCAGCAGGTGCAGTACTGGCAGCAGGTTCAGCACTGGCAGCAGGTGCAGCACTGGCAGCAGGCGCAGCTCTGGTGGCAGCGGACGCAGCACTGGTAGCAGGCAAAGGCAGCTGAGCTGTCCTGCTCATACTACTTCGCTATTCTTCCTCCTTTGGGATTCATTTCCCCAAGATCCTGGGTTTGAATTAGGGGGACTGTCCAGCATTGGGTCTGGGGAATCAGGCCATGCAGACCCTTCAGTGCTGGTTGTGGTAACTTCCTCCTCCTCCTCAGACTCATGGACGCATAAGGGTCATTCCTGCTCCTCCTTTTATTATTCTTTTTTTTAATTTTCAAAAGCTTTATTGAAGGATAAAAGTATCAGTACAAAAAATTAAGACAGATGTAAAGCAACAAGAAGGATGATTACAGGGCAATATGGGTGCCGAACTGAGACTAATATCTGTGAACAACAAGTGAGACACTTAGGCATGTGCAAACAAGGCAGCCCAACACACCTGTGAATCATGTGAGTCTTCAAGAGATAGAGGAGAAAATGTAACATAAGATAGTGTGTGAAAGAGACGAGGAAAGAAAAGAAAGAAAAAAAAGGGAGTAGAAGCTGAAAAGGAGAGAGGGATCATTAGAGAGGGAAGCAGAGTGAAAAGCAAGTAGGAAGGAGGACGAGAGGAGAGGAAAAAAAAAATAAAAAAGGGTGGGCAGGAGAAAGGGGAGAGAGGGGACCAGGCAACACCAGAGCAAGGTAGGCTAGGAGTTCAGGGGGGGTGAAAAAGGCAGAAAAGAAAAATTCTACCTCCACAGGGTCTTTTCCACAGTGGAGGGGGGCCAAATGTAGCATAATGCCCTGTTCTCATGCGAAATTGAGCCATTCCTGGATTGAAGGAGGTTGTAGACTATGCCCGTGTCGGGGTATAAGGGCTTTTTTAGAGTGAAGCATATGTAAGAGTAAGAGTTTTGGGAGGAAAGCCAAGGGAGGAAGGTTAAGATAAAATAATGTCACCCATGGGTCATTCAAAAGGGCCATTTGAAGACTGCTGTTGATAGTTTTAAGGCATTCTGACCCGAAGGGGACAATCTTGGGGCAAAACCACCATATGTGAGCTAGAGTGCTGATCTCTGCATGGCACCTCCAGCAGAATTATTATTCTTAAACTTGCTCATAATGGTAGCAGTCACTATGAGCCTCTCCTGCCTCAATTTTGATATTAATTTCACATTACAACAGTCTAGCACCTCTTGCTCGCTCTGTAGCTGCCTGTATTATGTTTAATTTCCTGGAAAACAGCATGTTTATATAGCAAAAAAGCAAAAAACACATTTATAAGGGGGCAAAACTTTATAGCCATTGAAAAAATAGTGAATAATTTTTGGCAATGGGCAAAAATGGTGAAGATTTTAATCGCTGTATTTAAAGCAGATTTTCCCACAGAAAAGCAGACAACCATGGGGTTTAAGTGGATTTATTTCCAGGAACATGACGGATCTTTTCGCCCACCCCTATATTTTGCATGCCAATCTGGATATCATTATATCGTTTTTGGAGGGCATTCACTGTTGAGTGACTTCAATGAAAGCCTGATTGAAACTGGATGAATAAGCTGGACACTTGGTATTATATAGTTCCACGTGGGCACATTTTTCCAGGACTTCAGATAACGTGGGATATTGCTCTGTAATTTCATACCATATTTGGATCGCCACTTTTGTAGAGAGGAACAACTTCCAGGCTTTGGGCATAAACCTGAATGACAAGGAATTAGGGAGGCAATGGGATCGGCAATGACCAAAGAACATGCAGTTGGTTACTCCCATATTGTGATTTTTGGGATGAGGACAGATTTGTACATTTTAATATTGGATAATGGCAAGAAATTGAATTCAGCATGCTTTTGGACCATAGGGAAATGTGACAGCGACTGTTAAATACATGTTTCTACTTCAAAATTACTTTTGCTTTGTCTAATCAGTTAGATAGCACATCACAAAGTAGTTGTTGAATGCATTAGCTATTGATATGGGACATTGCATTCTTCCATTGCCTATTTTTATAGCTGAAGGGTGAGAATGCTAAAATTTTGAGCTTTGACTAGCTGGGAACGACCTGGAGCTTGAAAGACGATTATGTGTCCAGTGATTCTGAGGAGGAGGAAGTGACCACTGCCAACATTAAAGGGTCTTGGTGCCCCAGACCCAATGATGGCCAGTCTCCTACATCACAGCTAGGGATATTGGGGAAAGTTAGTCACGGGCAAAGAAAGAAGAGGGTAGTAGTGTGAGCAGGACAGCTCAGTTGCCTGCTGCCAGTGTGGTGCCTGCTGCCAGTGCTGTGCCTGCTGCTGCCAGTGCTGCGCCTTCTTCCAGTGCTGAACCTGAACCTGCTGCCAGTGTGTCTTGTAATTCTCAAGAGGGGAAGGGAAGGAGATGATGCCATGTGTTACAGCAGGTGACCCTAATTCACACTAGCAATCCCCTAGCAGACCAATAGTACTACTAGTAATAAGGTGCAGAAGTTTGTACAGAGTGATAGGAGTGAGGGACGTTATGATGATGGTGAAGCAGCTTGTGGGACTAGTGTTAGGGGATTGGTAGGGGAAGTAATGCAGAGCATACAGACTAGTGGTCAAGGGAGCCCACACCATTCCCCTGACCCTGGAAGTCCCTTTCCCCCCATGGCATTGTTCAGATGGAACATGATCCTGAAGAAGACAGAATTGTTGCCTAGCAACAATAATACCACCACCACCACCACCAGGATCACAGATCAGCTTAGTGTGCCTGCTTCTACTGCGGCCAGACTGCCTTCTTTAAGTCAACAAGAAATGGCAGGTGTGACATTAGGGGACGCTCTATCACATTTCTCATCACCTCCTCCAAATGGTGAGATATCTGTAATAGAGCAGAAGCAGTACAGAAGGACTGGTGGTGGTGGTGGTGATGATGATGGTGGTGGAGAAGCTGAGTGGAAGAGACATTGATGGCCTTTTTAGCCCAAACTGAGAAGAAATGGTAGACAGGGATGGGGATGGGCATCACCACCAAGTGAGCTTTTGAAGTTGCTGAGTTGCAAGGGCAGCAGGATGCCGAGGAGCAGGCTAGTTTGCCACAGACCACCCATGGTCACAGTGGGAATGGGGTCAACAAGACAGGTTCCACTTGCTAGCAACAGAAATACCAATACTCCTGGTCCTAGTTGTAGTGCTGATACTGAGGCAGTAGCAGCAACAGTCTCAACCTCATCCTCTGCCCCAGCCATTAAAAGATGAAAGAGTCCATTCTTCTCCCCCTTTCTCTCCCCCTGAAGTCATGGGTGTGGTACTATTTTTATCTTGGGCAGGCACAGTGCAGCCATCAACAATGCCACTGTGCACAATTTGTGACAAGTCAGTGAAAAGGGGAAAGGTGGGAACATACCTTGGCACAACTGCCCTGATAACACATGAAACACAGAAACAATGACATTTATATGAATCATTTTGAAGCCAAACACCCACCACAGAAATCAGGCACCACTGTTACTGTCACCACTGTTACTGTACCCCCTGACTCTCTCCAAAGGCAACAAGCGATAAGGCAGAGATCAAATAGGAAGAAGAATAGAGAAACCCAGACAGAGAAAGTTTGATGTCGAGCAAAACACATGGCTCCCCATCACTTTCTTGCTCTAGGTTAACTACATCTTCTGCCAATCCACCTTGTTCATCGTTACCTTCACCTCCAAGTGTTAGCCATTCTGCAGATTTTCAGGTTGTGGCAGTTCATGTCCACCCATTGCACACTGTGTGGTGCACTGACCACACATGGCAGGTTGGTGGAAAAGATTTGCAAACGGGGCATCAAGCAGTAGCTGAGGAGATTCCATCCTGCAGAATATGCTAAGCTGGTGGCAGGGAGGGTTCATTATTAATATTAGACTGTATGCACGCTGTTATGTGTGGACAAGGGACATAGTTATATTAGTTTCTGGTGCAGGGATTTCGCAGTGGGATCCCTAAGTATCATGGTGTTCGGATAGAGTTGTGTCAGGTGTTTGATTTGAGTGCAGATGTACCCATTTTCCCAGTCCTCCCCTTATTTACCACACACACACTGTGCACATTGCAGTTGCTGATGTGAGAGGCACAGTTCCTGCTCTCAGGGGATAAATGTCTATTCTATTAAAAACACACTCATGATTTTGGAGGAGGGGCAGGTGGAGAAGCATTAGTGGCCAACTTCTTCTTTTCTCCACATATACCTGAAGTGATAGGGGGCTAGTTATGGTGCTGCTACTACCTCAGGAACATCACTGGAGCTAGTCGTGGCAAGTGGAACCTTCATCATCCATCACCCATATTACTGCTTCTTTTTATCCCATTCCCTTTGAGCTGACTACTCATCCTGCTGCAGAAACAACTATGCAGCAGCAGCAGCAGCAAGAACATCAGTTGCAAATTCCGCATCTACATTAGGGTATTTGACAGTGGGCAGTGGCCACTGGCCAACACAACATGACCTGTTGGCACTAGGCCAGTAGGACATTTTTTTTTTTCTCAGGCCTTGTTCTTAAAAAAAAAACCCAGAGGCTTACAAAAAAAATAAAGAATTTTAGGTGCTTGTCTCTAACAAGCCTAAGTCCTAAAAATCAATGCTTCTTTAGGACTTGTGCCAAACAATTCTAAGTCCTACAAATCAATTTTCCTCAGGACTTGGGCCCTACACAAGTCTTACAACAAATCTTACAAATCATCCTCTAAAAAATACTTTATCACATCAAGTATCAGTATACCCCAGTCGCATCTTACATCAAGGGGTCCCTGTCTGTCCCATTACGTACAATTTTCTTATTTTATTTATTTATTTTTTTATTAACTGTCCCCCCAGTACCAGTCAACAAACCCCTTCCAAATCAAATTCCATGTTCAACTGATTCTTTCCCCAGACTCCACACACCAACACAGGCACCCTCCTCAGACCCCTTTTATACCATGACTTATGGTTTTTTTTTATTTGTATTTAGTTTTTACTTTTATTAACTGTTCCCCAAATCCCAGTAAACAACCCCCTCCAAAATATTCCCTAACACAGACACCCTCATACCCCTTTTATACTATGCCTTTGGGAAATAAAATAACAGTTGCTATGTATTGTGGGTAAATTCAATGTTCCCATTGATTTCAATTAAATGAGTTAGACAAAAAATTAAAAAAAAAAAGGTTGAAAACTAAAATTTTCTCTGAAAATTATTTCCCAAGAGGGAAGTGCCATTATTTGCGATTTTGGTTTGAGGTGAAAATGTTCTCCCATCCCTATCAAAACATTGAATTTACTGTAGCTATTTCCTAGATTTTGCAAAAGCTTTGATACAGTATACCATAGTATTCTGATAAGTAAGCTCCAAGGCTCACGATTGGGCAATCATTCTCTAAAATGGTCCCAATCCTATTTATAAGAGAAAATACAATATGTGTCTGTTGCTGACAACAGTGGAGTTCCCCAAAGTTTCATTCTTGTCCCTCTTCGATTTTACCTGCTTATAAATAATCAGATTAAAATATGTTAATGCCAGTCATAGACTAAGAGGTAATAGTATGTGCTTCTGTTCAATAAATCCGTCTTGGTAAACTATACGCTATGCATAATTCATTATGCCTTTTTGTCCTCCATTGTAATTACACTAACCATCATTATGATGTGTTTAAAGAACAAAATTAGCTAACACTTGAATCTAGTTTATAACAAGTTTATATCTAGGAATGGGCAAAAATGCTCGTGAAAAGTGAAATTTTCATGCTTTTTTCACTAGCTCATTACATTGAAATAAAGGGGAAGAAAAATATTTCTTTACCACACAAAAGTTTTCTCAACTTTTTTATAGCCATATAAAAGGCTGTCAGGCTCTCACAGCAGCCATTCTATGTTTGTGAGAGGAGAAAGCACCATGTTTTTGAACCAGAGAAGATAGGCAAATAAAGGGGAAATTAAGATTAGTTTAGGGAATATTTTAGGTAGGACAATTGTTCTATGTATTAGGGGAGTCTGGGGCACTCTGGGGGAGGAGAAGGGAGGAAGGAGGTTGACCCCAAATATCACAGCCAATGACCCGCTTGAACCTGGAGATTTTATAATGAAAGAATCGCTACAATCCCTAAGTTCCTGATAGTGAACAAGAACAAATATATATATATACTTCTGGGTGGCACTGGTGTATTTCTCATTAATTTCATTAATCTGGACCTTTATGGGTTCTTTCCTCGTGGGTTCTGTCTATCTTCTATGATGTCATGATGTGGGTACTGGATCATCACCGGTGAGTTACTTATTTATTCTTTGTGTATTAATTGTTCATGTTGGCGTGACAAAGGTCCTTGCAGTGGACCAAAACATTGCTGTACTCAATAAAATTTTGTTATTTTTGAGTTCCTGAGTACACAGCGTTTACCTTGTATACATTACATATTACTATTGCACCTGGCAATGTTTATTTGAAGCGTGAGTACCAATCATTGGATTATATATATATATATATATATATATATAATTTTTTTTTTTTTTTTTTTTTTTTTTTGGACTGTGATAAGATAGGGTGGACAAATTTTAAAAAAATGTTGATGTGAGATTTGTGACTGAGGCAGACTTGATAGACAGCAGACAGTAGACAGCAGACGACATGGGTAATTTTGTTGAGGGCCAAGGCAAGACATCACACTCCATCAGTTGTGTACTGTAGAGAGTAAAAACACACATAGAAGTTGAGTAATGTCTAGCAAATGCACAAGCGGGAGGAGGAAAGGTGGAGCAGGAACATGGGAGTAAAGTGGTAGTTCAAAAACTGATTGCAGCAATGGTTGCTGCAGCGTGTGCAATAAATGAAGATGATCCCTCTCCTCCTGGGGTGGATGCATTCATCAAGGTCCCACCAATCACACCTAGCCACTCCCCCACCACCACCACCATACACATCTGCCACATTGTAGGTTGTACTTTATTTTTTTTCACTTGACAACATCATGAATATGTGCCAGTGTCACTTAAGCAGGAGTTTAGTGTTTTGGGCAAAGGACAAATGCACTCTGCATGCTAACACATTTTTCAAGGTATTTGTTGCTGTAGGACTCACAACTCTGACTTCCATCTACTTATTTCTCCTCTACAGTCCTCAGAAGAAGTAATATTGTGCTGGGAAATGTTGCACCATATTAAACATAGGAGAAAAATGTGTTAGAATAGGAAAAAAAGTGTTGGAATAGGTGAAAATTTTTCAGGAATATGTGAAAAGGAGGGAGATTTTGCATTTGAGAAAAGGAGAAAACTTGTCAATTTTTCGTGAAAAGTCATGTGGGAAGTTTTTCTCACTTTTCGTCCACCCCTATTTATAACCACTTATCTAAAAAGCTACAAGTAGGCATGGGCAGAAAGGCTGAAAAATTTTCAGCTGGATGTTCTGCGGAAATACAATTTCCTGCCTTTTTCATAAAAATTCCTGCCAATAGGAAATACATAACATTTTTTTCTTTTCGCCAATTCCAATACATTTCCAGAGAGAACATTGCTATTTTTTCACCTATGTTTTCTATGACTGTAAGATTTCCCACTGCAATATAATTTCTTCTGAGTGCTGAAGTGGAGAAATAAATAGCTGAAAGTAAAAGTTGTCCAACATATACCTTGACATTTTTTTTAGCAAACTGAGTGGCTTTGTCTTTTGTTTTTGCCAAAGAAAAGGGCAGCATGTCAACCTCCAATATATTGGCAAAATTACTGTTCCATAGGTATACTTTTGCATTATTTTTGTGCTTTTTGACTTCTTTCTAAGAACTTAGTAAGTGTGGCAAGGCAGTTCGTAGTGGAACTGTGGAACTTTATTGTTTTAATGACAACTTGTGGAGGTGGTGGTGGGATATCAGTATGTGTGGGCAGTCTATGAGAAGAGAATCTTTGACACATCGACAGCACTTCTAATATGTACCCCAGAGCACCGGGAACTTTTAGGAGTGCTTCTGCTGCTGCTAGTTGTGGCACCTCAGATCTGTTGTTGATGTGTCTCCTAGTTAGACCTGTGGTTGTGCTTCAGGTGGGAGCTCACTGAGGGGGTGCCTAGGGGTGAGCCTGCTTTCACCCTGCTCACAAACTTCTAACACAGACAACAGATAGCAACATGCTTAGCTTTAGAATGAAGTGTCTGCATACTGTGGACTTCATAGACTGTGGGGTTCCTGAGGGGCTGCTACTACTACTGCAACTAGATATTGCTGCAATTGTACTACTACTTCTACTAGGTGTCACAGGTGCTGCACTTCCAACAGCAGCAGAGAGACTCATCATAGCTAGGGTTGTGGATGTTAATAACTTTTGTTGTTGCTGCTGATTACCCACAACTATCAGTGTGTGTGGCTGAGTGGGATTTGGACTTGGAACCGGTGATGATGCTGATGATAACTGGCAGGATGACTTTGTTTTTTTTGGGCACTTTGTTTGTTCAGGGTCAGACTTTCAATTGTTTTCTCAAACAGTTTATAGACAGGCAAAGTCCTCCTTATCAGTAGTGGAACTTTCTGGCCATGTCATCATCTCTCTGAAGAAGAGAAGGATGCTGAAGGGATATATTGTAGATCAACATCATCATCATTAGAAATTATTAGTCCTTGTCAGCATTGTCCTCTGCTTCTTCCCTACTACTTTTTTATTCTTCTAGGCATTTAGAGGTCTCAAACAATGTATTTTTACTCGTCCCATTTTGGTTATTTCGAGTCAACCTCCTTTCTCCCTCCATGCTCCCCAGAATGCCTCTAGACTCCCCAAACACAGAGATGTATTTATTTATTTAACTTCTCCCCCATCCCTAATACCGATAACAAAAAAACAAAAAACATACTCCCTGTTCAGCTACTTCATTCCTCATATTCCCCTAGCACAGAGATAACAACCAGCTCAGGAAGGAACTTAGATTAAGGCTGCCTGTGTCTTTTCAATCAGTCACACAGAATTTCAGGGTATTTGGGGTAAATCTCCTTTTTTCCTTTCTTATTTTCCCCCCAGACTCCCCTAGTACAGTGATAACAGCCAGGTCAGAAAGGAACTTGGATCATGGCTGCCTGTGTTTTCCCAGTCAGTCACACAAGATTTGGGGGTATTTGGGGTTAACCTCCTTTGTCCTGTCCTGACTCCAGACTCCCCTAATACTGAAAACAGATTTCATGCCTACAAGACCCCCTCAACTAAGTTCCAACTCCATTATATTAGCCTGTCTAATCGAGCTCAAAATGGAATGATGTGGGAAACATACACCTCTTTTATACATTGCCTGAGAGAACAGAAGTGAAGCTTGCAACTTGGTAGGTGGGAATTCAGTATTCTCATTGATTTCATTGCAATGACCTAGGCAAAAAAATCTGAAAATTGGCACTTTTTGCGGCAAAAAGTGCCATTTATCGCCCATTTCTCTTTTGAAGTGAAAACCTTCACCCATCCCTAGCTACCTCCCCTCACCTGTCAACAACTCACTGAGTATTCCACACAACAAGAAAGAAGCCAGTCAATCTGCCTTCTACATTAGAGCTCAAAAAGCCTAGAATACACTTCCACTTCTGAAACACTATCATTTTTAAAACGGCATTGCCTTCACTGACATGGCTCAGCTTATGCCCTGAGCCTGAGAGCCAAGCCAAACTCTCGTATTACTCAGCACTGTCTCTGGAATTTGTAGCTTGCTCACCTCTATTACATGTACAATAAGCAGTCTGTGGTCCTGCTAGCATCTGTTGGTATCCTATTGAAATGTCGCCATCTATTTGGCTACCATCAAAAGGGCAAGATCATAATATCACCTGCATTAAAAGGGTGACATCAGGATGTCACCCACATCAAAAGGCCAACATTCTGATGCTGCATGCTTAAGGGTCGCCCTGATGTCTTTCTCTCTCTGATGTCTCCCTTTGGATGCAGGAGACATTATGATCCCTTTTGATGGTAGCCAAATAGAGTGTGACATTTCAATAGTAAACCTATTACATTAAGTGGGAGGGTGGGCTATATTTAGATGGTAGTATTCTCTAAAACTAGGAAAGGATAAAAATGTATGCTCCTGCATAAATTCCTCCAGAAAGGCTGCTTCCACTGACATGTTCTCCCCACAGAGTGAAGTGTGTGCACGTATGCATGCTCAGATGTATGTGTGAGTGTGCTCATGCATGGTATCATAGCACAATTGATGGGTTTAAGTCCTTCCAATCATTGACTGCATAGGATTAAGTTTGTTTTCCTTCCCTCAGGAACTTCCAAGGAAAGGAGAAATATGTTTGCTTTTCTGCTGCAATTTATGCATAAACAAAAATTAACTTTCCACCCTTCCCTTGCTAAATCAATGAGATATATTGTATTTTAAGGGGTTATAGCAGTGTGAATGTTTATTTCTTATGAAAAGTCCAATTGGTTTGCTACATAATTCCTCTACTTTATATTTATATAAATATCTCAACCTATTTTATATTTATATATAATGTATGCTCCAAACTTTCTTTTAAGTTTCAAATGTAAATATATCCATACTGTTAACTCATGAAAATATATTTATATAAGTAAAGAAAAGATCCTTCTAAATTGAAACTGGTTCTGAGGCTTATGTACTAAGTGGAATTGGATGAATTATGGAGAAAATCAAATACACCATAGTAGAGAAATAAAAATCTTGCAAATTCTCATTCATTTTCTACAATAGAAAGAATGAAACAGGTGTGATCCCTGGTATATTATCATCTTTATTAAACAGTGATTGAAATTAAAACAGCTAGGCGGCTACTCACAATATACAATGAATAACAAATCAAAGTTCCACGCTCAAGGAAAGGGTGATCTTGGTCAAATGCAGGGTTCCCATTAGGTTCTGCAAGCTGCCTGTCAGCTGATAAAAGTAAACAATAAGCAGCACTAGCTTCTGAAAATTCTACAGGGAAAACAGCTCTATGCATTTTGAACTGGAAAAGCATCGGTCTGGGCCACTCCTTCAAGCAACCAATGGACAGTGGCCCAGAGCAGATAAATTATATACACTTCAACAAAATATATAAACTATGCTGAGGGTGCATGATACAAAGAGAGGTAATATTTAGAAGCCTTAAATGCTGCTGTAAAAGCCTTAAATGCTGCTCATGTAAATGTGTAGCATATGTAACATATAAAAAACTACAAGAATTTAAAAACCATAAAATATACAAAATTTAGTTTTAAAAGTGCCTGTGATTGCACACTTTCTTAAATCCAAGTTGAAAAATCATTGTAGAAATGTGCTAGAACACACATTTATATTTAAAACTAATTGATGTTGATTTTAAGTGGGTACTAGAAAGTAAAGGTGAAGTAGGGGGGCAGAGATAGGAGGGAGGAGGAATGAAAGGGGAAGAGTAATGAAAAGTAAAAAAGTATAACCATAAAAATGAAATAGCAGTCTGAATACTCCAAAACATAAAAATATAGCTAATAAGAATATAAATGAAACAGAAACAAAATACATGAAAGTGTATAAACTTACACTTCTCAACAATGACAGATATATAAAAAACAGTAATTGTAATTTAGGGATAAATGGAGATGATATAAAGACCTGTAATTGTTGGCTCCTAGACTGACCCCCACTGCTCCACTAAATAAGGGTCCAGTGAGGTCTCTTGTACCCAGATATCAGCATAACATAGAAAAATGTGTATCATATAAGATGCAAAATGCTATAATGTAGAACAGCAGAGTAGTATAGTCAGAGAAACAAATGGGCCTCATCAGGCATTATATACAGCCTGGTCCAAAATGATATTCAGTCATTCAGGTTTTCAGGGGGCCAGAAAATCCAAAATGCTTCCCTTTTCCACAGGATATTGAACCAATTGGAATGGTGAATATGCTCTATTCCAATAATTTTAAAGTGATCCAGGCCACCTTTGAAGCACTCACTAAAGTGTAAAGTGGTCTATAGATTTTTCAGATTAAGCACCTGGAAGCACCTGTTCCCCCGCTCTTTCTCATAGACTTCTTATGGTACAGCCAAAATAATGTATTCCACATCCACATTCCATTAAATAAACTATGAAGGTAGTTTCACAAGTGATTAGATAAGCAGTCCAGAATTTATGGTGAGTTATGTGAATTTCAAAAATATCTGCTTTGTTGACCATATGCATACAATTGAAACATCTACTATTGAAGCATTTAAAGGGATATTAATGTTTCAAAATAAAAGCACTCCAATTAATCTTCATAGTATCTGGGCTATGGAGAGTGGTATTTCAATACTGAGAGAGTTGTAGTTCAAGAGTAATTGAATGATAAAGTATCCTACTCCCACCCCTTTTACTGATGTAAAACTGCTCCCCCAGAACATAAAGGTGGTGTCCAGATGGCTTGCAGAGAGGGACAATCTTCATTCAATTAGCATAAGGGAAAAACCTGAAAAAAACTGTCAAGGGGGGGGCAGGGTTTTCATTGTTCTCACAGTAAGAAGATTGTCCCTTGCTGTGAGTTGTCTGGTCTTAAGACTAGATTCTACATCTGAAGGGAGGTGGCTTACACTAGGTAAAAGGGGGGGGGATACTTTATAATTCAATTACTCTTGAACTACAACTCTGACAATACTGAAATAACACTCTCCATGGCCCAAATACTACGAACATTAATTGGAGCTGCTTTTATTTTGAAACATTACTATCCCTTTAAAGTGGACCACAGTAGTTGATGAGCCAAATATACCTAGTTGTTTAGTTTTGTTCAGACATCTGGATGCTAGATGCCCTTGAATACTTTTAGCCTGTTCGTGGACTTTTTGACTTGTAACATACTAACATAGTAAATTAGGTTGAAAAAAGACACAAATCTAGGGGTGGGTGAAAGTTGCCTCCGTGTCCCTGTGAGAAATCCCGCAAAAACTATGTTATTGCCTGCTTTGTCACGGGAAAATCCAATTTAAAATGGTGATTCAAATTTTCACATTTTTCGCCCATTGGCCAAAATTCACAGCCAATTTTTTAGTGGCTAGAAAGTTTCTTTCCATTGATTTATGTGGTTTTCACCATTTCACTATAAAAACATGACATATTTGCGGAAGTGGTGCACAACAGACGCAGTTACAGAGTGAGTTAGACATGCTGTGCTGTTCTTCTGTTATTGTTTTGAAAAAACAGAGGCAAGAGAGATTCATAGGGACTGTTATCACTATGAGCAGGGTTAAAAGTACTAGAAGGAGGACCTGGAAGGACCCTTACCTGTCCACTGAGTCTGCAGAGGAGGAGAAGAAGGAGGTGAGTACTAAAGAACCAATGCTGCCCAGATCCCCCTAAATCACCCCTAGGGATCTTGGGGAAATTGTTGGCAATGGAAAGGTAGTACTAGTGACAGCAGGACAGGTCAGCTGCCTGTACATGCTGCAAGATGTGCTGCATATTCTGCCACCATTGCTGTACCTGCTGCCACCATTGCTGTACCTACTACCAGACGTTCTGCCCCTGCTGCCATTAGTGCAGTACCTGCTGCCAGACATGCTTCCCCTGCTGCCACCAGTGCTGTACCTGCTGCCAGATGTGCTGCCCCTGCTGCCACTAGTGCTGTGCCTGCTGTCAGATGTGCTGCCCATGCTACTGATACCACTATTGCTGTGCCTGCTGTCAGATGTGCTGCCCCTGCTGCCACTAGTGCTGTACCTGCTGCCAGAGCTGAACCTGCTGCCACCAGTGCTGAGCCATGTCTTGTAATACTCAGGAGGGGAGATGATGATGCCAAGAGTGACAGCAAGGGACCCTAAGTCACACTTTTCATCCCCAAGCAGTCCCGCCAGTGCTAGTACTACTACTTCAAAGGTCCAGCAGCTTCTTAGCATTAGGAGTGAAGGAGGGGGTAATCAACAATATCCTCATATTACTAGTGACTGTGAGGAGGAAGATTCTTTGGCTGAACTTAATGTGCTTGGTGTTAATAATAGTAGCAGTAATGATGAGGCAGCCATAGTGGTAGGGGAAACATGTGAGAGCTTCCAGACTAGCAGTCAAGGGAGCCCATACCATTCCTCTGACCCTCTGAGTCCTCCCCTTCCCTTCACTAAAGTGTCCAAGTGGATCATGATCCTGAAGACATAGAGGCCAGAACTGTCATTGGGGGATAGCAGGCTTACAATTAATACCACCACCACAAGCAGGAGCACAGATCAGCTTCCTGTGCCTGCTGCTACTGCTGCCAGTCTGCCTTCTTCAGGTCAAAAAGAAATGACAAGTGTGACATTAGGGGACCCACTGTCATACTGCTTGTCATTGTCATCTCCTCCAAGCAGCAGTGAAATGTCTGTAATAGAACAGCAGCACATAGGGACTATTGGTGGTAGTGGTGATGCTGGAGAAGCTGGGGTGGAAGAGACATTGATGGCCTTTTTAGCAGAAACTGAGAAGGAATGGGAGACAGTGATGAGGGTGGGCATCACCACCACCACTAGCAATGATATTTTGGAATTAGAGGAATTTGCAACTGCTCTAATTCCTTCTGATGCTGAGATGCAAGGGCAGCAGGATGCTGAGGAGCAGGCAAGTGTGCCATAGACCACCGTGGACACAGTGGGAATGGGGTCAACAAGTGATGCGGGACTAGGGCAGGTTCCACTTTCCAGCAGTAGCAATACTCCTGATCCTAGTTGCAGTGCTGAATCGGAGCCAGTAACAGCAACAGCAGCAACATTATCCACTGCCAAAGATAATGAAGGGGAATGCGGAGGACAAGAAGAAAGAGGCCATTCTTCTCCACCTGTTCCCTTCCCCCTGAAGTCATCATGGGTGTGGAATTATTTTTCTCTTGGGGCAGGCACAGTGCAGTCATCAGCAATGGCACTGTGCACATTTTGTGACAAATCAGTGAAAAGAGGAAAGGAGGGAAAACACCCTCTGATATCACATATGAAACACAGACTTTTGCTGATCCTGACTCTCCAGAGAGGCGAGGTGGAGATCAAAGAGGAGGAGGAATAGAACAATGCAGGCAAAGACTGGAAGTTCCATGATAAGTGAACTAGCTAACCATCACCTTCCAGGGTAACTACATCTTCTGCCAATCCACCTCTTTCATTACCTCCCCCGACAAATGATAACCACTCTGTTGATGTTAGGATATGGCCGTTCGTCTCTACCCATTGCACACTGTGTGGTGCACTGACCACCCATTCCAGTGTGGTGGAGGAGAACCGATATCAGGCCATGAAGCAGCATCTGAGAAGATTGCAGGGAGGGTTCATCATTATCATTAAACTGTCAGCAAGTTGTCATGTGTCCTTAGCGGGTTTAGAAAAGGGGTACAGTGACAGTGATAGTACTTGGTTTCGGGTGTCATGGTGTTTGGATACAGTTGTGTTCCCAGGTGTTATTTACCACACACACTGTGCACATTGCAGTTGCTGATGATACCCGCTGTTCATGCTCTCAAGGGAAAAATATATTCTAATAACAACACACCCATGATGATTTTGGAGGAGGGGCAGGTGGAGAAGATTTAATGGCCAACTTCTTTGTTTCGCCACATAAAAAGGGGGCTACTTATTCTGCTGCTACTGCCTCAGGCGCATCACTGGAGCCAGTCGTGGGAAGTGGAACCTTCATCATCCATCTTACATGTTACTGCTATTGTTGATCCAATTCTCTTTCAGCTGCCTAATCAACCTTTGACTTAAACAACTCAGCAGCAGCAGCAGTACGAACTGCATTTGCAACTCAGGAGGACATAAATGTTTCCTTAGGGCTTGTGCCATACAAACTTAAGTCCTGCAAATCAATGTTTCTTCAGGGCTTGGGCCTCTAAAAACTCTAAATCCTGCAAAGGCTTCTAACAACAAATCAAACAAATCATCCTCTACAAGTCAAGTATCAGTCCACCCCATTGGCCACGTATGTCAGGGGGTTCCTGTCTTTATCACTTTACATACAAAAGTCTTCTTTTATTTTATTGATTTACTTTTTTATTAACTGTCCCCCCAATAGCAGTCAAGAGACCCCCCCAAAACAAATTCCCTGTTCAAATGATTAATTTATTTGACAACACAGGCACCCTCCTCAGACCCCTTTATACCATGTCTTATGGTTTCTATTTTATATTATTTTATTTAGGATTTATTTTTAATTAACTGCCCCCAATCCCAGTAAACAACCCCCCCCCCAAAAAAAATCCCCTGTTCAACTGATTCTTTCCCCACATCCCAATGTTCCCATTGATTTCAATGGAATGAGCTAGGTGAAAAAAGCAGAAAAAAGCAGAAAATTGGCACTTTTCGCTGGGATTTTTTCTCCAAGAGGAAAGTGCCATTTTTTGCCAATTTCAGTAGAGGAGGAAATTTTCACCCATCCCTATTCCTGAAAACAAAACTCCTAAAATTAAACTTTAACTCCACTTGCCTAACCTGTCTTTGCTAGCTTCAAAATGTGCGTCTTTCTTATCTCACATGCACAGAATGGCATGCCTGTGGGAAAAGAAGGGAAACATGCCATGTGGTGGGGAGAAATTCAGTCTTCCAATGTCAAGGTTTGGCTGAGCTGCTCTAAATCTGCTGCTTGATTCTGCTGTCTGAGCTAATCTAGTGCTCTGCTATCCATTACCGCTGCCTTCTCTTTCTTGGATCAGGCTGTATCAGCTGATCTTTCTGTGTTTGCTCACCTGACTGCTATCAGCCAACCCTCCCAGGGTATTTAAAGCAGCTTGGCTCGCTTCCTGGTTGCCCTTGTGTCTGATTCTGGCTGCAAGTGCATTATCCTAAGGTGATGATTATCTGTGCATGATCTGGCTTCTTCTGACCCTTCTGGATCCTGACTCTTGGATTGTTCCTGACCTCATTGATCTCATTAATCCTGACCCCGGCTTGGCTGAGTACCTATCTTGGTTCCTGACCCCGGCTTGTCTTTTGGTTTATGCTTCTGGATCATGATTTTGCTTTGTTTGGTTTTGTTATTTTAATAAAGGTGTTTTGCACTTTACTATTTTGTGTTCCTGGTCACAAACATCTAATTGATTTCAATGCAATGAGGTAGGCGAAAAAATGTTTTACACTTTTCGTGAAAAATTTCCCACTGCGTGAAAAGTGCTGTTTTTCTCCTTTTTCTTTTTTAGGCTAAGTATTTCGCCCATACCTACTGATGGGAACAGCAGTTTTTCACATATTTTGCTTTTAAGGCAAAAAGTGTTGTCCTTCTCTAGTTAATGACAGTGGAGCTACACTAGAGAATGAATACATTCACTCAATGCAGATTTAAAACAAAACTGAAAACAAATAGAATGCCAAACTTTTTTCAGTGGTAGAATCCTTTAATTTCAAAGGAAATTGTAGTTGATCTGAAATAATTATAGCCTTTAACCCATTGGAAGAGAGGTCTCCAAAACAATGCTTCACAAAACATTGAATTCCTCTCTAGCATCCAAACATAGTATCCTTAGTATATATTCTTAAAAGCTTGTTATTACAGGTAACATAAGACTAAATTATTTGGCTAAGAGTCTTTCTAAGGGCATGAGGTTTGTCAGAATCATTTTCACTCAAGACCTAAAGTTGGCCACTGATGAGACTAAAAAAAAGCCAAAATATACAACTGGAGATAGAAGGATGTCATGCAAAGGAGATCTGCTTGACAGTTTGAAACTATACAGTACTTCACTTATGGAAGTAAATATGAACATTTCTTGTCTGAAATGGCACTAGAGAGCTAAAATGGCACTAGAGAGCTTCTGTGTAGATAAAATCCTTTGAATAAGGAAATTATATATACTTTTTTCATTCTTGTCAATGTTTCACTTTTGTAAATGTTACCCTTTTGAAACTCTAATGGTGCCTTACTAAGTGCATGGGATCCCTTGTTCATAGTACCCAGACACACCAGCTGCATATCACTGACAAGTCCCAAGAATGGCAAAACATCAATCAGGGGTTAATTGATTATCTCATGCAAAAGACGCCTGGCATTTCAGAGCTATCCTGCCATTATGGACAGGGTAAGACTGGTAATCATGTGCAGTTCTTAGATTTTAGCAAATAACACTTATCAGGTAATTGTACATGCTATCATTTTTTTACAATAAATATGTTCTAAGGGTTTTTACAAGAGAAAAATATAAATAAATAAATTGTACTCATTAGAGTATTTAACCCTTTGAGTGGCAGAGAGGTACGCAACGCACTGCTTTGCAATGCTTTGCATATACCACTGGCACTCAAAGGGTTAAATATTTCATACTTCCTCTGGTATTCACAGAACCACCCAAACACTCAGTCTGCCAACCCAGCCTTGTTCCCCTATTATATACACTTATATACACTTGTTCTGAGGAGCCCTTCCTGGTACTGGCGGGAGTGGGGTACACAATATGCTGTTTGAAAACCACTGCCCTAGAACATCTTTAGATTGCTGTTGCAGTTTGAAATGCAATTTTCTTTGGATTTTGTAAATATGCATTTGTATAAAAAATGTTTATATCACAATTAGGTACATTTATGATTGTAGCAGAATCCCAGTGAGGAACTAAAAAAAATAATATTAATAAATATAATATATTTTCATGAAGGATTAAATAAATGAGTTTGATGTCTCAGAACATACCTTTCCCCTTGTTTCCCACCACTTTTTGGATTTACAAAAACTAAAAGTGGATGAGTTCCTGAAATTGGTGTGATCTGAAAATGAGAAAACAGAAAGAAAACTTTGTTAACTTTAGTGAAAAAAAAACATGTAAAAGTGGTATATTACTCCAGCCATTAGGACAAGCCAAGTATTATTCTTCACTGTAATTTTTTGGCAGGATCACATTTTTATGAGTACACAGCTGAAAATCATAGTACCAAAGCCAAAAGAAAAATAGAAAATCTTGCACTTTAGTGAATAAACAGCTATGTTCAGAGTAATTGGTTAGTATGAGAATTACAGAAGGAAAAACAAAAGAGAAGGTGCTCCTAGTGTAATAGCTTCTAACAATAGTGGATGTACCCACACCTTCCCCTTCGAAACGTACTCACAATTTTCCAAGGTAAACTCGACAATTAAATGCTAGTTGACATCTATGCTTTGGGGATATTTTGATACACCATCCCCTGCACAGCAAGGATATTATCTTCACCAAGGCCAGCTCCTGAAAACAGCTCAACAGAAGTGCAGTACATGTGAAAAGAACAAAAGAGGGCACCCAATGGTGTCTATTATCCTTTTTTAAAACAAATTTTGGAGTATATGATTGAAATTATACTCACAAAATGATGGCTGTGGAGAGATATATATCATACCATAGCTAATCCAGCTTGCAGAGATATTTTCCTGTCTCTGCTCAGGTAGCTGTACTCAGGGAATATGAAATTCACCAACTGCTGCCAATTTGTCTCCAAAATAGTTTAATAAAATAATATAATAAAATTTTCTCAACAATATAAAAATAAAAACTGGTAGTGGCAAGCTACAATAACGTTTCGTGGTACTCTGACCACTTCTTCAGATTAAGCTCCATCCAATACAGACACAAAAACTTTGTTTGAGAATTGTTCCTCTTTAAAGCAATAGTAATGTTTCACAATAAAAGCAGCTCCAATTAATCTTCATTGTATTTGGGCCATGGGGAGTGATATTTCAATACTTTCAGAGTTGTAGTTCAAGAGTAATTGAATGATAAAATATCCCATCCTGCCCCTTTTAGTGATATAACACTGCTTACCTCAGAACAGCAAGACTGCCTGGCTGGATTGCAGAGAAGGACAATCTTCAGTGAACATAAGGAAAAACCTGAAAAAACTTTCAAGGGGGGCAGGGTTTTCCTTATGCTCATAGTAAGAAGACCGACCCTTGCTGAGAGCTGTCTGGTCCCGTGACCAGATTTTACCTCTGAGGGGTGGTGGCTTGTAATAGTTGTAAGGGGTGGGAGGGGGATACTTTATCATTCATTTACTCTTGAACTGCATCTCTGACAGTATTGAAATAACACTCTCCATGGCCAAAATACTAAGAAGATTATTTTGAGCTGCTGTTTTTGTGAAACATTAATATCCCTTTAACTCCATAAATACAGCCCATGGTGTTCTGTGCAATTTTTCCAGTTCAATAATGTATTTTTAAGAACTGGTGCTGAAAACTGTATTCCATATTGTAGATGAGGCCTTACCCAGGATTTATATAGAGGTAGAATAATATTACATCATGTGCATCTATACCCCTTTTTATGCATGAAAGTACCCTATTTTCTCTTTGCAGAAGATGAGTGACACTGCACACTGCTGTGAAACCTATCATCTCTCAGTACTCCTAAATCTTTCTCTACTGAGGATTCCACAAGAAGTTTATCTTTTAATGTAAATGTAGCATGTTTGCTTCTACATCCCAAATGCATAACCTTATATCTACATTAACCTCATCTCCCACTTTTCCTCCTATTAAACAGCCTTCTTTGTATATATTTCCTTAGACAACTTAGTGTCATCAGCAAATATTGAGCCATGACTTTCAATTCCCACTTCTAGAACATTAGAAAACAAATTAAAGGGCATTGGACCCAGGACTGAACCCTGTGGAACCCCACTTACAACTTTGGACCAATTTGAAAAGGTTCCATTTCCAACAACGCTCTGCCATCTCTATCTAGTTCTCTATCCATGCACTGATATCACCTCACAATCTGAAGCCTATTAATTTATGCATTAACCTGTTGTGAAGTGAAGTATCAAAGGTTTTTGCAAGATTCATGTATACCCCTTCAACAGCAATTCTCTTGTCCAAATTAATACTTACCTTTTTGTAAAACGCAAGTAAATTAGTTTGACATGATCTATTCTTCATAAAACAAGGTTGGCTCCTGCTAGGGGTGGGCGAAAAGTGTGAAAAATTTCCCGAATGACTTGCAAATTTTTCGCTTTTCCCGTGAAAAATTTTGCCTTTCCGCCTATGCAAAAATGCCCTTCTTTTCCGCTATTTTAACAAATTTTCTGCCTATTTTAACACATTTTTCACCTATATTTCCTATAGCTACTACATTTCCCACTGTAATATTACTTCTTCTGAGTGCTGAAGTTTAGAAATAAGTGGCTGAAAGTCAAAGTTGTCAGTCCTACAGCAACATATTGCTTGATAAATATGTTAGCATACAGAATGCATTTGTCCTTTGCCCACAACACTAACTTCCTGCTTAAGTGACACTGGCACATATTCATGATGTCAAGTAATAAAAAAAAAAAGTACAACCTACAATGCGACAGATGTCTGTTGTAGTGGTGGTGGTGGGGGACTGGCATGATGTGATATGTTTGTGTATATTGTTTTTACCATTGTCATACGCTATTCTCCTTCTACTGATATCAGTGTCCCAAGTGGCGTAGATGGTGGCAACTCTTCTTCACATCCCTCTTCCATCTCCCCATCTGTGCTGCTGTTAATATATTTGTCCTGACTTTGTCTGTCATGTGTGGTTTCTGCTACCTGATATTCAGATGGTATGAGATGTTGGTTCATTTTTAAGACTTTTAGTCTCCTAACATTGGTGCTTAATGACTGATAGGGTGACTGTGTGCTTTTTGACATATGTGCCTGTCCAGGGTCAGACTTTCCAATGGCTTTTTCTAAGTAAAAATATTAGGGAACAAATCAATCGCCCAGCAGCCAAAAATATGAATCCCTGCTCCTGGATTCCAAGAAATAAAAAATAATCTAAAATAAATTCAGCACTTGGGCTAAATGGATATGAGCAGATATAGAACACAGTCATCAACCTCCCAATTTCAACAATAGCCTCCAACAACACACTAAGTATGTCTCTTTAAAATATTTTATTATGAAGTGATACGTACCGTGTGCGTCCACGCATAAGTTGCACTCTTACACAAATAATAAACAAAAAATGTACATAAAGACTATTAAAACTTAATACATATTATAATAATCATAAACACAAAAACAAAACAGTGATGGGGGACTAAGATTAATCATCTTACTCCTGTGACCACTTTTGATATATTTTTTTTTAAATATATTTTATTATCAGATCACTCCATACACATACAAAGAAAAAGGGTACATGTAATATCTGTCAAGTACAACAAGAGTATGCAAACATTCATATCAGATAAAAGGAACAGTTGCATATTAATAGGGCGTACAGAGTCAACCTGAGGTTTTTATAGAAATTCAACTCAAACTCCAAACATCTAACCAAACTGAGCTTAATCTATACCCCTCGATCCCAGTTCCTTTCTCCCCCGAGCCCGCAGCACCCCCCAACCCCCACCCACCAGCCAGTGTTACCACAAAAACCCGTCATAGATAGGAGTCAGACACAAAGGTGTACAACAAGTATATGCCACAAACATCCACACGGCAAGCAGATATTAATTCATTCGAGCAGCTCCAAAAAGTTACACATCGCCGGGAGCTACAGCTGTGTTTGCTCTAGCTGTCCACCAGGTCTGCCACCAATCCCAGATCTTATCAAACTTAGCCAGAGTACCTCGGTGTAAGTAAACCAATTTATAATGTGGAAAACACTGTGAAACCAGGTTTATCCACGCTCTACAATTGGGAGCTCTGTTTGACATCCAGTTCAAGGCCACTACCTTTCTCACCATCACCAAGAGTTCACGCAGGAGAGATTTGTCATTAGCATCCTCAATCTCATCGGGGAAGATAGACAATAAACAAATCTTTGGAGTCGCAGGAACAGGTCTTCCCAACACCAGGGTCACAATACGCATTATCTCCGACCAAAACCTCCCAACCTCAGGACACTCCCAAATCATATGCAAATACGTGCCTCGAACATTGTCACATCGATGGCAATGGTCAGACTTTTGATATATTTACTGATGCAGTTCAATCGCATATTTTTATAAAAAATTTTTACGATCGATCGTTTATTTTGCAGTTACCTGGGCTCCTTGTATATATTTTTTATATTTTTGTATAATTTTACTTTTTGATTTTTGTGTTTTTATCTTTTAGTCCAGCAGTGAAAGGGTGTAATTAGGCATTTATTTTTAGAACCTGATATCAGCTTGGTTGGCTTTTGATTCTTCACATGATCCTTGGTTACACAGACTGTGGAGAGACGGGATCTTTCAGATTCCTTTTCTCCAACGGTCTGTCACATCGAGGTGGCCTAAGTGTAGTATCAAGAGAAGTGTTCCATATGTGCACATCTTGTTAATGTGACATTTATTAAGCAATTCTCATATTATCATTCAGGGAATATATTCGAGACTATTGATCCAGATTGGTGGTCATCTTATTCCCCCATCACTGTTTTGTTTTTGTTTTTATGATTATTATAATATCTATTAAGTTTTAATAATCTTTATGTACATTTTTTGTTTATTATTTGTGTAAGACTGCAACGCATGCAGGGACGCACGCAGTACGTATCACTTCATAATAAAATATTTTTAAGAGACATACTTAGTGTGTTGTTGGAGGCTATTGAAACTGGGAGGTTGATGACTGTGTTTTTTCTATATTAGCCCAAGCGCTGAATTTATTATGGATTATTTTTGGCTTTTTCAAACAGTTTATAGACAGGCACAGTGCTCCTTAAAAGTGGTGGAAGATTCAGCCTTTGATTTTCTGCTAACAAGAGAAGGAAGCTGGAGGGATATATTCTAGATTTGCATCATCATCAGTCATCATTAGGTCATCCTCAGCAGCATCGGCATCACCTGACAGTTCTTTCCCACTACTACCCTTATATTCCTCTAAGCTTTTAGATGTCTCAAACATTTTCTTTTTACTTTTACTGTAACAAAGTGACTTTTGGTGCTTGTTTGTCTCACTATCTGATGCAGCAGGCGGTTCAGCCTTTACACCTTCCTCTAATGGCGAGCGAATGATTTAGGTAAATTAGAAGAATGGTCAAGAGTGTGGCAGATGCACTTTAACGTTGATAAATGTAAAATAATGCATAAAAATCCAAAGGAAAAATATACCATTAAGGGTACTGTGCTGTCAGAGACAACAGAGGAAAGGGATTTGGGAGTAATTATTTCTAATGACTTAAAGGTAAGCAGGCAATGTAATAAAGCGATGGGGAATGCAAGCAGGGCACTGGGTTGTATAGCCAGGGGCATTAGTAGCAGAAAAAGGGAAGTAGTCATGCCACTGTACAGATCTCTAGTTAGACCTCACCTAGAATATTGTGTACAGTACTGGAGACCCCATCTCCAGAAGGATATTGATACTCTAGAGAAAATTCAAAGAAGGGCTACTAAAATGGTGACTGGTCTACAGGAAAAGAAATATCAGGATAGACAAAAGGATCTGAATATGTATAGCTTGGAGGAGAGAAGAGAGAGAGGGGATATGATAGAAACATTCAAATACATGAAGGGATTCAACAAAGTACAGGATGGAAGTATATTTCAAAAGAGTAAAAACGTTAGGACAAGAGGCCATAGTCTAAAACTAGAGGGACACAGGTTTAAATGTAATGTAAGAAAGTTTTACTTCACTGAGAGGGTAGTAGACAAGTGGAATAGCCTACCAGCAGATGTGGTAGATGTCAATACAGTGACAGAATTTAAGCATGCATGGGATAGGCATAAGGCGGTCCTTAACATAAGAAAAGACCAAGGACCAAAAAAGGTTTGAGGTTTGTTTTTTAACACAGTAGGAAATTGGGCAGACTAGATGGGCCGATTGGTTCTTATCTGCCGTCAAATTCTATGTTTCTATGTTTTATGCTATTGCCAGCATCATTAACATTTGAATGTGACTTGTTGTCATCTTCAGTGTTTTTCTTACATGATTATTTATTTCTACTAGTGCTGGCGGTGCTGGAACTAGTTTTTCTGGGACCTTGACAAACTGCATCCACCCTTGGCGTAGAAGGATCATCATCACTAGTTGCATACGCTGCAGCAACCATTGTTGCAGTCAGTTTTTGAACTACAATTATCTTTTCCAGTCTCTTTTGGACTTTGTCCACCATAAACCATGTACACAATGAAGGAAATTCTGTGATTTTGTCTGTATGAACACAACCTGCCATTGTTGCTCCCTTTGTATATACAGGATGATGCCATGGATGATAGAGTAAATATATGGATTTACAAGGTTATTTTGCTTTTAAAGGATAAGTATTGCTTCTAAATAAATTTCAAAGGGGTTTCTCCCAAAAACATAATTGCAAATATTATAATGGTTTACCAGTAAGGGTGGGCGAAAGTTGTTGCCGTGTTCCCACGGGACATTTGCGAAAACCAAGTTGTTATTCACTTTTGCGGGAAAATCCGCATTAGAACTAGAGGTTAAAATTTTTGCATTTTTCACCCATTGGCCAACATTTTTTGCCATTTTTTCAATGGCTAGAAAGCTTCCACCCATTGATTTAAGTTGTTTGCGCACTTCCGTTATAAAAAGATGATTTTTAGCTGAAGGCAGACACAATAGAAGCAGCTACAGAGGGAGACAGATGTACTGTGCTGTTCTCTTGTGATATTTTGCAAAAAGTGAGGCAGAAGAGGCTCATAGTGACTCCTATCACTATGAACAGGGTAAAAAATAATCAATGGAGGAGCTGGAAGGACCATTATTAGTGATGAGCGAGCACCCCAATGCTCGGGTGTTCGGGTGCTCTGACCGAGCGCCCCCGGAGGCTCGAGTGCTCGGCCGAGCACCCGAGCCCCATTGAAGTCAATGGGAGGACTCGAGCATTACACCAGGCACCCCCTGCTCTGATGAGGGGAGGGTGCCTGGTCCATAGGAAAAGGGAAGAAAATGATGGAAACACCACAGAAATGGTTCAGGGACAGCATAGGGACGATGTCTGGATGCATCTTGGACTCCAACATCGCTGCTGGGAACGATCTTTCGCCCGTAGTACGCCATTTTTACAGACTGACCGTAAAACACACAAAAAGGAAAATAAAAACGACTTTAGGCGAAAAATTGTTACCAAACAGTATTTGCTGTATATTTACTTGTATATCATCTGCAAATTCAGCAAAAAATTTCATCGGTTTTTCTGAAGTGAGGCCATGATTAAGAGGGAAACGTGCGCAGAGGCAAATTCTCCCAAAAATTTCCTCGATTTTTCTGAACTGGGGCTATGATTAAGAGGGAAACGTGCGCTGAGCCGACCATCTAAAACATTATGGGTGAGGGTCTGCTGCGGAGCTGACCATCTTAAACATTATATGCGAAGGCCCGCTAGTGAGCTGACGCTATAAAACATTATATGAGAGGGCCCGCTAGAGAGCTGACCCAATAAAACATTATATGAGAAGGCCCGCTGGTGAGCTGACCTATATAAAAATTGTCAAACAGGGCCCGCTGGTGAGCTGGCCCTATATAAAAATTATATCACAGGGCCCGCTGGTGAGCTGGCCCTATATAAAAATTATATCCCAGGGCATATGGAAGAGGAGGAGGAGGATGAGAAGATTAAGAGTCAACCATATACCCGTTTTTTGGGTGGAAGGGGTGAATGGGAATACAGAGTATTCCCATCATTGTAAATAACATATATAAAGTGAGTTTATGTTCCCCCGGGGCTTTCCTCCAGTGGAGTGGAGAAGTCAGGGGAAATCCAGGCCTTGTTCATTTTTATAAGTGTCAACCTATCAGCATTTTCGGTGGAAAGGCGGATACGCTTATCTGTTATGATGCCACCAGCAGCACTAAATACCCGCTCAGACAGAACGCTGGCGGCAGGGCAGGCCAGCACCTCCAAGGCGTAGAGTGCCAGTTCATACCACGTGTCCAGCTTGGACACCCAGTAGTTGTAAGGCACAGAGGGATCATTGAGGACGCTGACACGGTCTGCTACGTACTCCTTCACCATCTTCCAAAACTTTTCCCTCCTTGTGACACTAGGCTGCGCATCAGGGTGAGGGTGCTGGCGGGGTGTCATGAAGGTGTCCCACGCCTTGGAGAGTGTTGCCCTGCCTTTGTCGGAACTGCTGTGTGCTCCCCTTTTCTCCCCTTCTCGGTTGGCCAAGGTAGCACGTACTCTGCCGCCAGCGTTGTCAGATGGAAAATTTTGGAGCAATTTTTCAACAAGAACCTTCTGGTATTGCACCATTTTGCTTGTCCTCTCCACCGGAGGAATGAGAGATGAGAAATTCTCTTTGTAGCGGGGGTCCAGAAGGGTGAACACCCAGTAATCCGTGTTGTCTAAAATGCGTATAACGCGTGGGTCACGGGAAAGGCAGCCTAACATAAAGTCAGCCATGTGTGCCAGAGTACCAACAGTCAAGATATCGCTGTCCTCACCAGGAGGATGACTCTCAATCTCCTCATCCTCTTCCTCCTCTTCTGCCCACCCACGCTGAAGAGATGGAACTAAAGTTCCATGGCTACCCTCTGTAACGGAGGCAACCGTGTCTTCCTCCTCCTCCTCCTCCTCCTCCGCCTCCTCCAATTGTCGCTGAGAAGACGAAGTGAGGGTGCTCTGGCTATCACCTTGTGTAAGCTCTTCCTCCCGCATTTCCACCTCTTCCACATGCAAAGCGTCAGTTTTAATTGTGAGCAGCGAGCGTTTCAGTAGACACAGAAGTGGGATGGTTACACTGATAATAGCGTTATCGCCACTCACCATCTGTGTCGATTCCTCAAAATTGCGTAAAACCTCACAGAGGTCTGACATCCATTCCCACTCCTCACTTCTGATTACAGGAAGTTGAACGGAGAGGCGACGACCGTGTAACAGCTGGTACTCCACTACTGCCCTCTGCTGCTCACAAAGCCGGGCCAACATGTGGAAGGTGGAGTTCCAGCGCGTGCTCACGTCACACAGCAGCCGGTGAGCTGGCAATTGTAAGCGCTGCTGCAGCTTCAACAGGCCGGCCGAAGCTGTAGATGACTTACGGAAATGTGCACACACGCGGCGCACCTTGGTCAAGAGATCATGCACATTGGGGTAGGTTTTTAGAAATCGCTGAACCACTAAATTAAATACATGCGCTAGGCATGGTACGTGTGTGAGCTTGCCGAGCTCCAAAGCCGCCACCAAGTTACGCCCATTATCACACACAACCATGCCTGGTTGCAGGTTGAGTGGCGAGAGCCACTGCTCGGTCTGGTGACTAATCCCCTGCAACAGCTCTGAGGCCGTGTGCTGTTTGTCCCCAAGGCAGATCAGCTTCAGCACGGCCTGTTGACGCTTCCCCACTGCAGTGCTACACTGCTTCCAGCTACTGGCTGATGGGGGAGTGGCGCTGCGTGTAGAGAATTCGGAGGTGGAAACGGAGGAGGAGGAGCCAATAACGTAGGTGCTGGCGGAAACCCTGATGGAGGTAGGGCCCGCAATCCTCGGCGTGGGTAGCACCCGTGCCATCCCAGGGTCCGAGTCGCTCCCAGCCTCCACGACATTCACCCAGTGTGCCGTCAGGGAAATGTACCGTCCCTGGCCACAAGCACTTGTCCATGTGTCAGTCGTTAAGTGGACCTTCCCAGTAACTGCGTTGGTCAGGGCACGGGTGATGTTACGGGACACATGGTGGTGTAATGCGGGGATGGCACACCGGGAAAAGTAGTGGCGGCTGGGGACCGCGTACCGAGGGACAGCTGCTGCCATCAGGCTGCGGAAGGACTCAGTGTCCACAAGCCTAAATGGCAGCATTTCGATGGCCAGTAATTTGGAAAGGTGTGAGGTTAGTGCTATGGCCTGTGGGTGGGTGGCTGGGTATTTTCGCTTGCGCTCAAATGCCTGGGGTAACGACATTTGGACGCTGTGCTGGGACAGGGAAGTGGATGTGGTCGCTGATGGTGCTTCAGATGGTACAGGTGCAGGGCGGGAGGTATGCGGGCCTGCGCCTTCGACAGGCGATTGGCCGGCACCGAAAACAGGGGAAGAGGAGGCAGTGGTGTGGCCTGCAGACACAGATGGGCGATCCAGGCGTTCCTCCCACTTATTACGGTGCTTGGATGCCATGTGTCGGATCATGCTGGTGGTGGTGAGGTTTCTAGTGTTCATGCCTCGGCTCATTCTGGTGTGGCACAGGTTGCAAACTACAATTCTTTTGTCGTCCACACTTTCCTTAAAAAAACGCCATACCGCGGAACACCTACCCCTTGGCAAGGGAGATTTACGCAAGGGGGTGCTCCGTGGAACATTTGCGGGCCGGTTTGGTGCGGTCCGCCTTCTTTCTGTAGCCACACCACTGCCTCTTCCAGCCTGTTGCGGTGCTGCAGATGGCTCACCCTCAGGACTGCTGTCATCGCTCGGCTCTACACCTTCCCAGGTGGGGTCAGTCACCTCATCGTCCACCAAGTCCTCCTCCACTTCCTCACTCTGATCATCCTCCTCATGTCTTGATCCCACCACATACTCAGTCATTGACAACTGTATAACATCCTCCTCAACAAGGTCTTGAGACAGTAATAGTGGTTGATTTAATGGCAACTGTGTCTCATCATCATCATCATCATCCACTACTTCCTTTGACCTTAAATGCCGTTCACATCTGTCATCTTCTTGTGATTGGGTACCCTCTAGAGGTTGTGAATCAGGGCATAAGATGTCATGTTCCTCTGCAAGCGTGCTTGGAGAGAGGGTCAAATGAAGGATTGGTGATGAGACGAGCTCCTCACTATATCCCAGTGTGGGATCACTTCTTTGACCAGACCGTGTATGGTGGGAGGAAGGATGATCAGAGTGAGGATTATGTTGACCAGACTCTTGGCTACTGAGAGTGGACTTGGTGGAAGACAGGGTGGTGCTTAACCGACTGGAAGCAGTATCAGCTGACATCCAACCGACCACCTGTTCACAGTGGTCGGACCTCGAGAGTGATGTCCTGCGACGCCCTGTAAAATGAGACATGAAGCTAGGTATGGTGGATGTCTTTCTTTCTTGTGCTCTGGCACCAGGCACAGTTTCTACGCGTCCTGACCCGCGCCCTGAACTATCAGGATCACGTCCACTTCCCCGTCCCTTTTTACCCGCCTTCTTCATCTTACACGGAATATGTGACTTTGATATTTGAGTTTGAAGACTTAACAGTATTTCTTCCTATTCTGCAACTGTGCACAGTACACAGAATATGCTGCTAAACTGCGGCGAAGCACACTGAATGGAATATGTGACTTTGATATTTGAGTTTGAAGACTTAACAGAATTTCTTCCTATTCTGCAACTGTGCAGAGTACACAGAATATGCTGCTAAACTGCGGCGAAGCACACTGAATGGAATATGTGACTTTGATATTTTACAGTTTGAAGACTTAACAGTATTTTTTCCTATTCTGAAACTGTGCACAGTACACAGAATATGCTGCTAAACTGCGGCGAAGCACACTGAATGGAATATGTGACTTGGAAATTTGAGTTTGAAGACTTAACAGTATTTCTTCCTATTCTGCAACTGTGCACAGTACACAGAATAGGCTGCTAAACTGCGGTGACGCACACTGAATGGAATATGTGACTTTGATATTTTAGTTTGAAGACTTAACAGTATTTCTTCCTATTCTGCAACTGTGCAGAGTACACAGAATATGCTGCTAAACTGCGGCGAAGCACACTGAATGGAATATGTGACTTTGATATTTTAGTTTGAAGACTTAACAGTATTTCTTCCTATTCTGCAACTGTGCAGAGTACACAGAATAGGCTGCTAAACTGCGGCGAAGCACACTGAATGGAATATGTGACTTTGATATTTTAGTTTGAAGACTTAACAGTATTTCTTCCTATTCTGCAACTGTGCAGAGTACACAGAATATGCTGCTAAACTGCGGCGAAGCACACTGAATGGAATATGTGACTTTGATATTTTAGTTTGAAGACTTAACAGTATTTCTTCCTATTCTGCAACTGTGCAGAGTACACAGAATATGCTGCTAAACTGCGGCGAAGCACACTGAATGGAATATGTGACTTTGATATTTGAGTTTGAAGACTTAACAGTATTTCTTCCTATTCTGCAACTGTGCACAGTACACAGAATATGCTGCTAAACTGCGGCGAAGCACACTGAATGGAATATGTGACTTTGATATTTGAGTTTGAAGACTTAACAGAATTTCTTCCTATTCTGCAACTGTGCAGAGTACACAGAATATGCTGCTAAACTGCGGCGAAGCACACTGAATGGAATATGTGACTTTGATATTTTAGTTTGAAGACTTAACAGTATTTCTTCCTATTCTGCAACTGTGCACAGTACACAGAATATGCTGCTAAACTGCGGCGAAGCACACTGAATGGAATATGTGACTTTGATATTTGAGTTTGAAGACTTAACAGAATGTGCTCTAATCTGCAACTTTGCACACTAAACAGAATGTGCTCTAATCTGCAACTTTGCACACTAAACAGAATGTGCTCTAATCTGCAACTTTGCACACTAAACAGAATGTGCTCTAATCTGTAACTTTGCACACTAAACAGAATGTGCTCTAATCTGCAACTTTGCACACTAAACAGAATATATGAAATTTTTTTTTGTTTGTTTTTTTCCCCCCACACAAAATAAACTGCTGCCCCCACACACAGTAGTCCTAAAAAGGACTTTTGGTTCTTTTTTTTTCACAAATTTGCTTTCTTTCTCCCTACACTGACTTTCCCTTCCTATCCTCATCTCTCCCTGGCTAAGACTGAGCCGAACTCGCTGGTCAGGTGCTATACAGCACCCGACCACGGGTTCTGGCCAGCCAATCAGTGTAATGCCAGCAGCCAACATGGCTGCTGGCATTACACTGATGTCAGAGCCTCCCTGCACGTTTATTGGCTGCGCAGCAGCCGCAAAACGTGCGGGGAGGAGACCTGAACATGGCGGGCGAGCACATGCGGTACGAGTACGAGTACCGCCATGTGCCGAGCAGAGCGATGCTCGAGCCGATCCGAGCATCGGCCGAGCATGCTCGCTCAACACTAACCATTATGTGTCCACTGAGTCTCAGGAGGAGGAGGAAGGGACCATTACTGAACCAATGCTGTCCAGTTCCCCTAAATCACCCCAAGGGATCTTGGAGAATTTAATGGGAGAAAATGGAATGGGAAGGAAGGAAATGGAATAGGAAGGGAGGGAGAAAAGGGAATGGGAAAGGAGGGAGAAAAGGGTAGTACTAGTGAGAGCAGGACAGGTCAGCTGCCTGTGCCTGCTGCAAGACATGCTGCCCCTTCTGCCAGTGCCACCATTGCTGCTTCTGCAGCCACTAGTGTTGTACCTGCTGCCAGATGTGCTTCCACACAACATGTCACTGTGGACATTGTGGGGCCCTTGGCCAGATGCAGCCGTGGAGGGAAAAAATTCATTTTAACAATAGTGGATTTTGCCACCCAGTACCCTGAGGTTGTCGCACTGTCCATAGCCAATGCCCTGATCAAAATAATCCATAATCCGTTCATCTGGGATGGCCCGGTAACCATCCGTGGCTCTCCCCGTCAGCACTCTGGCCAGAATGGTCACCCAGTCCTGGCGATCCACCTGAACCATGTGACATTGTCTTTCAAAATCCCTTAAAAACCCATCAATGTCCCACACTGTGTCATCAAACGTTTTGAACAGCTGATGCAGAAGCCATCGGGTATGCTCCATAGTATCTGCCGGGACTTGCTAGTTTGGCTAGGTGGACTAGGGCGGAGTTGACCCAAGGTACTCCTTTTCCATGGCTAGGACAGTCTGGATTACAAAGTCCTGAGGTGGATCTGGTCCCACCAAGGCCAAGCAACTTGCTACCCGTTGGACCACCACATCCGATTGGGACAGGGTCACCGGCCGTAATACCAGGAAACAAGGGAGTGTGCACTTGAACCATCGTCTTGGGGTAAATCCATGGTCCTAGTCCTTTCTGCCATCTTGTCAGCCATGTCGTGTAGCATGGCCACCAACTCTGTCTTCTTTAAGCCTCTGACTTCTCTGCTGCGTTCCCCCACCAGGCTCTGCAACTGAGCTCTATCTGTAGACATCAGCCATCGTACCGGCTGGATCAAAGGTGGTGGTTTGGATCCCCTCATTGTAGTAAGAGAGAGAGAATCCCACCACTGCCACCAGTGTAACAGAAACCTAAGTCTTCTGGTTCACTTAGGCCGTCGTACCGGGTTTCTCCCTTCTGAGGTTGGCTACGAAGGAGTAGCCATGCCAATAATTTTCCAGCGCTTCCTCCTAGAATGGGGGTCAAAAGAAGCCCCTTTAGACAATTCTTGCACAGAGAGACAGGATGTCTTCTTGTTCCAGAATGAACACACTTTAATGGTGAAAGAACAGCTCTTTTATACACCTTTAACAGAATTAAACCACAGTCTATTACAAAGGGCACAAAGGAAGTAAACATATGGTGATGAAACATGGAGACATGATATAATGGGGTAGACATGACTGAATTAATTATACAAAGGGACAGAGTGAGGGGCAGACAATAGAACAAAGGAGTGGGGCCACATACAATGGTCAAGCAGGGCTGGAATACACAAACTTGAACAATGCACACTGTGTTGAAGCATCTTTTACATAAGTTAAATATGCCACTCCAAGACCTGATGAATCCACGGATCAAGAATAATGTGGCCATTCCTGGCCACAAGCGTCACACCAGTTTTTAGCCAATCAGGCGCTATGAATGGAAAGTCTATCAACCAATCCCTGGGCCACCTACTTTTCTCCATGTTAAGTCTACGGGGGACCTTTAAACGTGTCATCTAGGGTTCTGGACAATCAGGAGGCTGCCTACCTGCCCAGCAACATAATGTATGAGAACCTTTTTGAAAATATGGCACTGTGCAGGGAGACACCTACTGGTTGTCGAAGGTATGGCTTGTCAATGACATAATTCCTCATCCATAGGGTATAAAGTCCCTTTAAACCCATGGCAAATCCATGTGACAGCTGATTCAAAGTTGTGGCGCCAGTTCCCTGGTGCCTGGGCCAAAGGGGAAACTTTCCAAACCCGTGTCTTTCAATCTTTCATGGCTGTTTTCTCTGGGCCTAATAAGGCTTCCAAGTAACAGGCCCATTCCCGTTACAAATGTTATTCAAATATAGTGGAGATTTTTTTCTGTGTTCTGGTTAGTTATGTTAAGGATTATGTTTTCATATAGTGGGGGGATGGTGGAGAGGCAGGGGATCTTTTGTGGTTTATTATAGTTTGGGGCTTTCTATGCAGGTGGGTGCTACTCTCCCTTGTGCTCACTGACAATAAATGTTTTTGTCAGCAATCTCATCAACTGATAAATGCACTTTTGGAGATCATTGACAGAGACAAACAGAGATGGGTTAATGCTCTCTGAAAGAGCATTTATCAGTTGATGAGATCACTGACAACAACATTTGTAAGTACCCACCTGCATTTACCTACTTTGAGTCATTTGGAGTAATATTGCACTATTGGGCACCCTCTTTTGTTTTTTTGGTCTGCATGGATGCTATTCAGACACTGTCAGCTGGTAAGGCACTGGGGTTGGAAGGCCTTCCAGTTGAATGGTACATAGATACCCTTGCCGCTTATATGGTGGCAACATTTTATGATGCCTAAAACAAGTCACTAACATCCTTGCTTAATGAAGCATCCATCATTGTCCTTCCTAAGTTTGGGAAGGACCCTCAATGGTGCGAGTTGTACAGGCCTATATAACTTCTTACTACTGATACCAAAGTATTAGCTAAGCTAGAAACACATAGGTTAAACAAAGTTAGCACCCAGCTACTTAATCCTTATCAAACTGGCTTTATGCATGGTAAATCTACTTCCTCACAATATCCAGCGACTATACACTCTTATACATCCACAGCATCTAGATGTGGATTGTAGGGCTGTAGCCTCATTTGACTCAGAAAAAGCATTTGATTCGGTGGAGTGGAAATTTCTTTAGGCAGCTCTTAGGAAATTTGGTTTTGGGGATACATTCTTTAGGTCAATCGATTTGCTTTATACTGTTCCCATGCCAGTATCCCTACAGGGAGAGTATGATCTAACAAATTCCCCCTGAGCAGGGGTACAAGGCAGGGATGTCCCCTATCTTCTAGCTTGTATGCTCTGGCAGTAGAGTCTTTGGCGTCATTCATCAGGGTGGATAAAGATACAAAAGGATTCAGGAAGATAAAATTGCATTATATGCAGATGACATGCTCGTGAAAAGAACAGAAAGCCATGCTGTTTTTGAGAAATATCTCACAAGAACAAAGCAGGTCTTTTCGCCCATCCCCATTTTGTACATACTGACCTAGGAGGATAAATCATAGTGTATGTTTCTTAAACGAAGCAGATAACTTGTTCAACAATAAATTTTGTATAAAAATTAAACTTCAATAATGATATAAAAATGAAGACAAAAACAGAAAATGTAAAATCAATTTGCTTATCTGATGCAAATTATACCATGAGCTGAAATCATATGGAATTAATTCTCTTCTATATTTGTGACAGAGTGGATATTTTAAATAAGATCATTGAATGGCCCATAGATGACAAAACTGTTGACAACATGTGAGGTTAAAAGTCGTTGCACATCAATATATCATGATTTGGGCTGCTATGCTACAAAATACCATGTGAATAGGTAAAACTGGCAAGATTATATTATTTTATGTTGTAAAGAATAATCAATACACAGATGAACATAAACATTCACTCAAGTGCACAATTATCTGGGTAACAGTAAGTTATTTCATATTTTAATTGCTGTAAGAAGAGAAGCACAAATGAAATGCAAATGAATTGCATTAAACAAAACTCTGAGGGGTGTATACAAATATTTTGCTTTTACATTGTATCTTTACATAAACAGTCAATAACCATTTATTAGAGTAGGACTGATCTATTATATTGGTTTTCAGCTTTCTGGAATAAGAAGCAATTATGTTTTACAATAATTACTACAATAATTACAACATTGTCATAAATCTAACAAATACAGTTTGTAATATGTTTTCAAAACTGAAAATTATTTGGAAACTAATTATTAAAGATTGATGTTATTATGCAAGCAAATACTGATTTAGTTAATGTATATTACAGAAGTATTGATGGAATCTAGTTTTCATATTTAATCAATTTTAGTTATTTATTTCAATTTCAATAAACTTAGCACTTTCTGTCTAATCTAAGTATAAACTAAGCTAAATATGACAAAGATAAAGTGCTTATCTACTTGTAGCCGAAGTCCCTATGGACAAGGTTAATTAATGAGACTCTTCCTAAGGTTATACATGATCTATTACTTCCTCTAATTAGAAATAATAATCATGATCATTATTCTGGTTAGCTAGAATGAAATAAGATGAATGTGCTTAAGTATGATTAATATAAATAGAAAAAAGCTATTCAGATTATTGTAGGATAAGATACAGTATTGAAAGAAAATCAGAGAAGTCGCTTTATACTCTCATCTTACATAAATACAATTACAAATCTTAAACTATTTAATTTTTCCAGCTAAAACAAACTTTTTCTTATAACTTCTTAATGATAGATTTAAATACTTTAAATAGCTGAAAGCAAAAGTGCATTTCTAACTCGAGATATAATCATAGTTTATTTCATATTACAAATTCCTTGCATATAATTAATGTATTTACTTATTGTTTGAAAACAACAAACAAAATTGTAGGCATTGTATTTAATTAATTTGGTGATATTCTCCAAATGATGCTCTGTGCAGTTTTTCTTAGACAAATTAATTGGGTACTTTATTATAAAATTAAACAACTTATACGCTGTCTTGCATTCCTCGTTATTTGTTTGTTTTGTATAACACAGGTTATAATATTTCCTTTGAATTTGTTCCTTTATTGAGATATGGCAGTACATTGTTAACAAACCTTTGATAATATTAACTGTATTACATTTTATGTTTTCAGTAATTGATTCAATTTATTTAAATGCATCTTTATTCTTTATGCTTTATTCTTGATGCAGTATAGAAGTATTGTAATCACAAAACAAATACTTGCCCCTAATGAAAAAACATATGTAACAAAATATAATGCATTATAATATATTTTCTCCAAAACTGTTTGGGGCTTCTTTATAGGAATATACTACTGTTTTATGTATTAATAAGTGTATTTTAAGAAAAATAAAAACTGCAATGTAATAATAGCTAGGATGCATTATATTAATGCCACTTTTACAATAAATAATTAAGTATAGATTGTAGATACATTTCAGGATTAAAGAATTGTAAACAATAATGGGGATATCTCATATAATAATTTGCTAGGATGTTTGTCATGATGCAGTCATGTGCAGTAGAGACTGCCCGCATCGCATGAGTGAGGCGACGCAAGAATGCATCACGTGGAGCATTGAGGTAGCGGCCTCTTAACCCTTTGAGTGCCAGAGGGGTATGCAATGCATTGCAAAGCAATGCATTGCGTACCCCTCTGGTACTTAAAGGGTTAACATTACCTGGACCTTGGCCTGTATTACACTAGTAATAATATAATTCAACACTAAACTAGACACTGGAATCAATTTTAGTGCTATGCCTGCCAAATGCAAATTTTATTTACACTAAAATGTGTCTTCTGTATGCTGCTTTCCTCAAGAGGAGGGAAGTGGTAAACTGTATGGACAGTTCTTAGTATTTCTTTCCTCTACTCATTGTTTAATTTAATTTACTTAATTTACAAGGTGTCATTTTTCTCCATTTTCCTGTTCATTATGTAGGGTTAGTCTTTGGGGTTTGCTAACACTAAAGTCTTAATGACAGTGCAGTGTGTGCACCTGAACGTAATTAACCATAATTACTGTAGAAAAGAAGAAGATACACACACTCCTAAATAGATATCTAGCCCTCATGCATATGACAAAAAATATGGGAAATAGGAAATGTAAAGCATCAGTATGGTAATAATCAATTAACCTTTCTCACAAGATATATATATAGAGAGCGTGTACACCAAAAACAACAATTCAGATAATCATTTTCCCTGGATTGGATTAAGTTTACAGTGTTGCTGGGCTATAGCAATTAAAACAAGAAAGGTATTTCTATTAGACATATTGAGAAAAGTACAGATATATATATTCCAGCTCTACTGAATACCCTAATAACAGGATACATATAGAGAGTTCTATCTGATAATCACCACAAAATGAATAAACAATACTTGTAACTAGGGGTGGGTTAAAAGTGGGGAAAATTTCCTGCATGACTTTTTGTGAAAACTTGTTGATTTTTCATTTTTTTCTTGAAAGTTTTCTCCTTTTCGCAAATGCAAAATTTTCCTCCTTTTCGGCCATTTTACCAAATGATTTGCCTATATTTCCTATGGGTACTACATTTCCCACTACAATATTACTTCTTCTGAGGGCTGGTGGAAAAATAAATAAACTGAAAGTCAAAGTTGTGAGTCCTACAGAACATTTACCTTGAAAAATTGGTTTGCACGCGGAGTGCATTTGTCCTTTGCCCACAACACTGACTTTCCTTCTTAAGTGACACTGGCACATATTCATTATAATGTCAAGAGATAAAAAATGCATCCTACAATGTGGCAGATGTGTATTGTAGTGGTGGTGGTGGCAGACTGGCTGGTATAGTGTGATTTGTGTATGTATATAGTTTTTACCATCGTCATGTTTGCAAATCACTATTCTCAGATTATTGACACACATTACTTTTCGGTCATAGCTGTGGTCCTAAGTGGGGTAGATGGTGGCAACCCTTCTTCACATCCCTCCACCACCTCCTCATCTGTGCTGCTGTTAATATTTTTGTCCTAGCTTTCTCTGTCGTGTCTAGTTTCTGCTACCTGATACTCAGATAGCATGAGATGTTGGTTCATTTTTAAGAATATTAGTCTCCCAACATTGATGCTTGATAGAAGTTTCCTGCTGTCATTCACAATGTAACCAGCTGCACTGAAAACCCTCTCAACTCTTGCTGGTGGACAACTAAGGGTTTCCACTGCAGTATGTGTCAATGCTGTCCATGCATACTGCTTTGTTTGCCAGTAGTCCATGGGGGTCATTGTTTCTGCCTAGAACGTAGCTATCTTTCAAGTATGCAGAAACCATCTCACATGCAGTGGGACCACTTCTAGGAGCTAAATGGTGTTCCTTTTGTGTCAGTTACAATCCCGTACTCAGGGAGCAAGTCCCTAAGAGATGTGCCGCAACCATCACCACCACCAAAAATGTTGGGTTTTTGCTGCCCCTGCTGAGACCCATGAATTGCCCTGTGTTTCTGAATGGGATATTCTGGTTGATGATGTAGCTGCTCCTGCTGGCTGAAATACTTTGCTGCCTTCCTTTTCTCTAAACTGTCTAGATGTTTGTTGTGCCCTCACTTCCTCCCTCTCATCCTCCACAATGCAATCCTCCACTTGATCAATAAGCATATCTCAATATTCCTTGACAGAATCTGATTCCTCAGAGAGTTGCTGCTGATCATTATGTTGTGACAAACTGCTGATGGCCCTGTGGCAGAAATTCAGAAATTTTGTTTTTGTAGCTGGGGTCCAGCAAAGTGGCAAGAATGTATTCCTCATTGCATTTAATAGACATTATGCGAGGATCTTGTTCAAAGCATGCCAACATGTCATTTACCAGCTGGTGCATGTCTGTGTTGTCTTTATGGTAAGAATCAGCTACGCTCCTCATTTTTTTCAGCAATAAAAATGTCAGTGGAAGAATTTCACTAATTACTGCCTCCTCAAAGGTTTTCAGCAGCTCACATATAGGGATGGACAAAAATGTTTGCCTCAAATTGAAATTGGCGAAAAATGGCACTTTCAGCTTGGTAAATAATTTCCTGCAAAAAGTGCAGATTTTTCCCTTTTTTCACCTAGCTCATTCCATTGAAATCAATGGGAACATTGAATTTACAAACAACACATAGCAAATATTATTCTATTTCCCAAAGGCATAGTATAAAAGGGGCATGAAGGTGCCTGTGTTGGTGGGGTGTGGGGAAAGAATCAGTTAAACAGGGGATGATTTTTGGGGGGGTTGTTTACTGGGATTGGGGGGCAGTTAATAAAAAATAAATCCAAAATAAAATTATAAAAAAACATAAGGCATGATATAAAAGGTGGTCTGAGGAGGGTGCCTGTGTTGATGGGTGGAGTCTGGGGAATGAATCAGTTGAATAGGGAATTTGTTTTGGGTGGTTTCTTGACTGGTGTTTGGGGGACAGTTAGTAAAAAAATGAATACATAAAATAAAATAAGAAATGTGTATATAAAGTGATAGAGACAGGAACTACCTGACATAAGCTGCCACTGGGGTGGACTGATACTTGACTTGATAGAGTATTTTGTAGAGGATGATTTGATAGATTTGTTGTTAGATGCCCAAGCCCTGAGGAAACATTGATTTGTAGGACTTAGACTTGCATGGCACAAGCACTAAGGAAACATTGATTTGTAGGATTTAGGCTTGTTAGAAACAACTCCTCAAAATGGTTTATTTTTTTTTTTGTATGACTATGTTTTTTTATTTACTTATTTTCAAAGCACAAGCCCTGAGAAAAAAATATAAATAAAAATGTCCTACTGGCCTATTGCCAGCAGGTCATGTTGGCCATTGGCCACTGGCCATTGTCAAATGTCCTCCTGAGTCCATAACTGCAGAATTTGCAACTACTGATCTGACTGCTGCTGCTGAGTTGTTTAAGCAGCAGGATGATTAGGCAGTTGAAAGGGAATGGGATCAACAATAGCAGTAACATAGCTGATGGATGATGAAGGTTCCACTCGCCACGACTATCTCCAGTGATGCACCTGAAGCAGTAGCAGCATAATAAGTAGCCCCCAGTCTATGTGGAAAGAAGAAGTTAACCAATAATTCTTCTCTATCTACTCCGCCTCCAAAATCATGGGTATGTTATTAGTTTAGAAATGTTGAGAGCAGGAACTGTGGCTCTCATCAGCAACTGCAATGTGCACAGTGTGTGTGGTAAATAACATGAGAACCCAGGTACTTCCGCTATATCCCTTGTCCAGAACCCAGTAAAGACACAACAATTTGCTGACAGTTTAAAAGTAATGAAGAAATCTCCCTGCCAGCATCCTAGCATATTCTACGGGATGGAATCTCCTCAGATGCCAGTTGATTACCTGGTATAAATTCTCATCCACCACACCGGCATGTGGGGTCAGTGCACCACACAGTGTGCAATGGGTAGAGACAAACTACCACATCCTAACATCAACAGAGTGGCTATAATTTGACGGAGCAGGTAATGATGAACGAGGTGGACTGGCAGAAGATTTAGTTGTTACCCTAGAGGATGAAGGTGATGGCGATGGTGAGCTAGTTGTTTTGCTCATCATGGAACTTCCCATCTCTGTCTGGATTTCTCGATTCTTCCTCTTTGATCTTTGCCTCTTCTTGTTGCCTTTCTGGAGAGTCAGGAGGTACAGTAACAGTGGTGCTTGATTTCTGAGATGGGTGTTTGGCTTTAACATGTTTGACATAAATGTCATGGTGTCTGTGTTTCATATGTGATTTCAGGGAGATTGTGCCAATGTGTGTTCCCTCCTTTCTCCTTCTCACTCATTTGTCACAAATTGTGCACAGTGCCATTGGTGATGACTGCACTGTGCCTGCCCCAAGAAAAAAATATTCCCACACCCATGGCTTCAGTGGGGAAGAAAGAGGTAGAAGAAGAATGGCCTCTTTCTTCTTGTCCCCCACATTCCCCTTCACTGTCTGTGCTGGCAATGGATGATGTGGCTGCTGTTGTTGCTGCTGCCTCAAAATCAACACTGCAACTAGGACCAGGATTATTGCCGGCACTGGCAAGTGGAACCTGTCATAGTCCTGCATCACTTGTTGTCACGGTTTGTTAAGACTCTCAAACCTAAGGTTTGGTAAAAACGTAACTTTATTGAAAAGTTGAGGCAATCCCCATAGGGTATCAACATATACAACAATACAACAATAAATGACAAAGAGAATAGGTTCTACCGGCCTTGCCAAAACCGGGTAAGGCAACCGTGAGATGAACGTACCGGTTCTACCGGCCTTACCGTTACTGGGCAAGGCAGCCCAAAGGAGTTCTGAGTTTAGGCTCTACCGGCCCTGCCAATACCGGGTAAGGCAACCTTAGGATGGCAGCAATAACAGGTTTTACCGGCCTTACCAATACCGGGCAGAGCAGCCTGAGGGAACACAGATAGTAGGCTCTACCGGCCCCACCTATACCGGGTAAGGCAACCTAAAGATGGAAACGTAAATAGGTTCTACCAGCCTTACCAGTACCGGGCAGGGCAGCCCAAGAGAGGAGACCTGGCTGTCAGTTGACTATGACAGTAGAGTGGAATAGGAACAAAGGTCTCGCTAGCAGAAGTCTCTAGCCAAAAGAATACAAGACAAATGCATAAGGGACTGGACTGCAATCTGTACTCGGTATCTGAATAATCAAGGAGCTAACCAGCGTCCGCACGCTGGGACCAACAGTAGTCTGAGCCACCAGGCAAATAGAACAAACCAGCGTCTGCACGCTGGAACCGACAGAAATATGAGTCACCGGGTTAAATGGAGAAAACCAGCGTCCGCACGCTGGGACCAACAGGAACAAGCTTCACCAGGCTTAATGGAGTAAACCAGCGCCTGCACGCTGGGACTAACAGTAACAAGCGCCACCAGGTTTTAGTGGAGAAAACCAGTGTCCGCACACTGGGACCAACAGTAACAAGCGCCACCAGGTTTAATGGAGCTAACCAGCGTCCGCACACTGGGACCAACAGTAATCTACGCCACCAGGTTAATGGAGCTAACCAGCGTCCGCACGCTGGGACCAACAGTAATACACGCCACCAGGTTAATGGAGCTAACCAGGTTAATGGAGCTAACCAGCTTCCGCACGCTGATACCAACAGTAATAAGCGCTACCAGGATTAATGGAGAAAACCAGCGTCCGCACTCTGGGACCAACAGTAATATGCACCACCAGGTTAATGGAGCTAACCAGCGTCCACACGCTGGGACCAAGAGTAATATACACCACCAGGTTAATGGAGTAAACCAGCGTCCGCACACTGGGACCAACAGTAGTAGTTCGCCGGAGCGAAACATGAACAATTTCGCCCAGCGACAATAGAAATAGCGAGAGCCCTCAGAAAAGCGGAGGATCCACTGGAGCGAGCACCGCTGTACTGACAGATGACCGGAACTGCTGGAGCCACGGAAAGTAACCGGAACCAGCTCGAGAGGCAAACAGGCAGGAGACTCAGGAACTCCGGAACGGTCAACAGTGGAAGTACTGGAACACAGGAACACCGGAACACTGGATGACTGGAACACCGGAACGCTGGAACACAGGTACTTCAGGCCCAAGAGCCTGACAAGCAGGTCAGGACAAGTAATGTCAGAAACACCATGAAAGGGCAACCTGGGAGTGCCCAGACTGGGTTTAAAAAGGCTGTGTGAGGAGGGCAATTAGCAGACAGCCAATGAGGAACTCCCAGCAAGTGATAGACACAGGGTAGCACGAATCACGGGCACCGTGATACTTGTTGATCACTGTGTCCATGGTGGTTTGTGGCACACTAGCCTGCTCCTCAGTATCCTTCTGCCCTTGCAACTCAGCAGCAGCAGCAGTAATTAGAGCAGTTGCAAATTCCTAAAATTGCAAAAGCTCATTGCTAGTGGTGGTGGTGGTGATGCCCATCCTCATCCCTGTCTCCCATTCCTTCTCAGTTTCTGATAAAAAGGCCATTAATGTCCCTTCCACCCCAGCTTCTCTAACATCATTATCACCACCACTACCATTAGTTCCGGTACCTATGTGCTACTGCTGCTCTATTACAGATATCTCACTGCTGCTTGGAGGAGGTGACAAGCAATGCGACAAAGGGTCCCCTAATGTCACACCTGGTATTTCCTTTTGACCTGAAGAAGAAGGCAGATTAGCATCAGCAGCTGCAGGCACAGGCAGCTGATCTGTGCTCCTGCTGCTGGTGGTGGTGGTATTAATTCTGAGCCTGTTCTCCCCCAATACCAGTTCTGGCCTCTTCAGGATCATGTTCCACTTGGACACTGTAGTGAAGGGAAGGGGAGGAGGAAGACTCTCAGAGTCATAGGAATGGTGTGAGCTCCCTTGACCGCTAGTCTGGATGCTCTCAAATGCTTCCCCTACCACTCCCCTAACACTTGTTCCACTGGCTGCTTCACCTTTACTGTCACTACTACTACTAACACCACGCACATCAAGTTCAGCCCCAGAGTCTTCCTCCTCACTGTCACCAAAATAGCTATGAGGATACTGATTACCTCTTCCTTCATTTGTAACACAAACAAGCTGCTTCAACACTGACAGAAGGCAGAGCACAGCAATGGTGGCATTTGCAACAGGGGCAGCATGTCTGACAGCAGGCACAGCACTAGTGGCAGCAGGGGCAGCAATGGTGGCTGCAGAGGCAGCATGTCTATCAGCAGACACAGGCAGTTGACCTGTCCTACCCTTTTCTCCCTCCCTTCACATTCCCTTTTCTCCCTCCCTTCCCATTAAATTCCCCAAGATCCCTTGGTGTGATTTAGGGGGACTGGCCAGCATTGGTTCAGTAGTGCTCACTTCCTTCTCCTCAGACTCAGTGGACACATAAGGGTCCTTCTAGCTCCTCCATTTATTATTTTTAAACCTGCTCATAGTGATAGCAGTCACTATGAGCCTCTCCTGCCTCAAATTTGGAAACAGATCACAGCACATGTACCTCTCTCTGTAGCTGCTCCTATTGTGTTTGAGTTCCAAAAATACTTCACGTTTTTATAGCGAAAAGGCTAAAACAATGTAAATCAATGGGCACAAACTTTCTAGCCATTGAAAAATGGTGAAAAATTTTGTCCAATGGGCAAAAAATGTGAAAATTGTAATCGCTAGTTTTAAATTGGATTTTCCCGCAAAAAACGGACAACAACATGGTTTTTGCGGAATTTCCTGCAGGAACACAAAGAGAGATTTCACCCACCCCTGCTCACATACATTGCACATTAGTTGCCATTGGCCAGGTGACAAATCAGGGCACATGCACCATACCACCTATTTTCAAAGCAGCGATTATATTGGAGTCATCAGCAGACACAAAACCAGCTTTTAAGGAGCGGGGTACAAGCCATTTCTCTATCACCTGCTCCAGCTTATTTAAAACATCTACAGCTTTGTGGGACTGACACTCTAAACTCTGCATGCACAAGGTGGCATGATAATGGTATGGGATATCCTGCTGCTGCTGCCACCTTTTAATTACACTTTCAGAATCAGAAACATGATTACTGGCTGTCACCTGATGCTGTAAGCTAGTGTTGTCCACTGTTGGTGCTGGGGGGAGGTAAACCCAGTGAACAGTCAACAGTCATATAGTCTGTGCTCTGCCCACTTTTCAGCCCTTTGCCCACCACAATAACCACCCGCTTGTGCAATTCAGGCACAGCCATCCTGGACAAATAACTGCGGCATGGGATATTCCAGCATGAAGCTACACATGACATCAGTTTTGGGAAACCTTGGTTTTCTACAAAGGAATACGGCAGCCTGTCCACTGCCAACATCTTGCCAACCTTGCCATTTCACATGCTTACTTTGGGATTGTTTTTGTGAAGTTTTTGACTCCTTCCCAGGAACTCAGTCAGTGTGGGTTGGCAGGACATGTCAGAAGAAGCCTAGAACTTTATTGCTTTAACAACATGACTAGAGGAGGTTGTGGCAGTAGAGGCAGCATGTGTGGGCTGTCTATGACTCTGGCCATCTCCTACAGCAAAGCCAGAGTCATCATAGTCCTCTGCAGCAGGAGTCATAGGTGTTATTTGGACTGAACTAACTGTTGGCACTGGTAGTAGCACTCTCTCTGACACATAAAAAACTCCACTACTTCTGTTTTCTGCCCTAGAGCCCTGGGAACTTTTTAAAGTGCTTCTGCTGCTGGCACCTTTGGCCTGCTGATAGTGTGTCTCCCAGTCAGACCTGTGGTTTGCTTCAAGTGGGATCTCATAGATGAGGTGCCTAGCTGTGAGCCTGCTTTCCCCTGCTCATGTGCTTTTTGCACAGACGACAAGTAGCAACATGCTTAGCCTGAGGATACTGAGTGAAGTATCTCCATACTGTGGATTTTATAGACTGATGGGTTCTTGAGGTGCTGCGGCTACTACTAACACTGGGGTTAGATGTTGATGCAATTCTACTGCTAGTACTACTAGGTGTCAAAGGTGCAGCACTTCCAGCAGCAGCAAAAGCAGAGGCACTCATCATATCTCACATTGTGGATGTTGATAATCTTTGTTACTCTTGTTGTTGCTGCTACTGGGTACTCAACACAGGTGTGTGTATGGCTGAGTGGGACTTGAACTTTGAAGAGGCAATGATGCTGAGGATGACTGATAGGGTAACTGTGTACTTTTTGACTTCTTTGCTTTTCCAGGGTCATATTTTCCTCTGGTTTATAGACAGCCACCATGCTTTTTTTCAGTGTTGGGAGATCCATACTTTGCCTTTCTGTTAACTTTATGGCCATGTCATCATCCTCACTCTCAACTTCATCTGTATCTGAACAAAGAAGGATGCTGGAAGGATATATTCTAGATCTGCATCATCATCTGTCATCATTAGGTCATCCTTAGCAGCATCAGCATCGCCTGACAATTCTTGCCTACTAAACTTATATTCCTCTAAGCTTTTAGAGGTCTCAGTCAATTTCTTTTTACTTTACTGAAACAAAGTTTGCTACTACTTTGATGACAGGTGTTTTTGTGCTTGTTTGTCTCACTATCTGATGTAGCAAGTGGTCCAGCTTCTACACCTTGCTCTATTATGCTATTGCCATCATCAACACTTGAATGCAACTTGTCATCTTCAATTTTCTTTTCTCCTCTCATAAACACAGAATGGCATGCTGTGAGAGCCTGACATCCTTTTATATGGCTGTACAAAATTTTCTTGTGGTGGAGAAAAATTTTTCTTCCCATTGATTTCAATGCACAATGAGCTAGGTGAAAAAAGTGGGAAAAAGAGGAAAAACAGCACTTTTGGCTGGAAATCATTCTCCAAGGGGGAAGTGCCATTATTCGCCGATTTCAGGTTGTGGTGAAAATTTTCGGACATCCAATCTTGTAACTTTATCTAGTTTCCTTGTGAAAAGACCTTATGAGCATGTGCATATGTAGAGCAAATTTCAATAATCATCACCTTAATAGCCAGTACTGTATAAAATGTAACAATAGTCTTGGAACAGTACCATTCGATGGAAGATGACAATAAGTAATGAATGGGTGAGATGAGGATGAATGAGTCCATTTTCATGATTATTAAATAGATAGTGGATATATCATATATGCTTTATTGTAAAGGCTTTTATACAAGAGAAAAAAGTAAGTGCAAGAACATAGGGGTCTCTGTATGAGAAGAAGCAGTAACCATTGCTGTTTTTGTATTCTGTTTATGTGCTATATTTTGCTACAAATCTGATAATTATATCTTACTACTATAACTACCATCAGACAGACCCGTGTAATACGAGTATTCTGCCTCTCATTATCTCCCATTATACTGAGCTTATACATTGTTGCATTCCCTACCCGCAGATACTATATCTATATTGCTTTTTTATCAAGCATATGTTTTTATTGTATTCATTTGCTTCATTTTATTCATGATTGCAGTCTTTTTGTACATTTAATATCCAATAGGATTTTATCTTTATTTCAAATAAATATTGAATTTTAATATCAGTGATATTTTTGCCTTGTTTAGATTTGTATTTATCCAAGTTTCAATTTAATATATATATATATATATATCTAAAAGCAAATATACAAAGTATTGGTGCACATCCACATTTTCATCATCATTAACCCTTTACTCTGCGGCATTGTGCCTGCATATCACTACTATATTAAAGATGAGGATTTAGTTACATCATATGGCTGTAGAATGCTAAGCTTGCCACCAACGCCAAGGTACCTCATTTTGGCAAGTACCTAACCTTAAAATGCTTTGTCTTATGAGCTGAATCTCTCCTACTTTAGGCAATTACTAACCTTAATTTACTTTATCCTGAGAGCTGAGTCTTGGTCAGCTTTACTCATTAATGGAGAGAGACTCTCTGACAGGCATTATATAGTGTCCTAAAGAAAATGAGCATTGCACCTGGGGGTGGGAGGGGTGCTTAAACCAATAGAAGCTGGTCAAAACTTCCACCCCCAGGTGCAATGCTCATTGTCTTTAGGACACTATATAATGCCTGTCAGACAGTCTCTCTCTCCATAATAAGACATAAGCATATTAAGGTTAGGTACTTGCCAAAATGAGGTACCTTGGCGTTGGTGGCAAGCTTAGCATTCTATGGCCATATAATGTAATTAAATCCTCATATTTAATATAGTAGTGATATGCAGACACAATGTCGCAGAGTAAAGGGTTAATGATGATGAAAATGTGGATGTGCACCAATACTTTGTATATTTGCTTTTAGCTATTTTGGTCAAAACTGGTTGCACTCCAGCAATTTTAAATGTGTTTTTTTTTCTTTGGGTGCGCTTACCAAAATCTAGACTGGAATTTTATATATATATATATATATATATATATATATATATATATATATATATATATATATATACAATTTCAAATCACACTATACTTAGATTTATTTTATTATCTTTCTCAGTCTTTTAAATATCACCCTCCATTTCATCTCAGAGCACTTTATCCATTCTACTACAGTGACTCTAAATTGACCATACACTGTAGTGAATGGGGTCTCAATTTTCAGGGCAAACCTAATATTGTATAGGCCATTTGTCAAGGATGTAATAAACATAGTGATAGCCGATAAGTATCTGAAATCCTTAAGAGAGTAGCTACAGACTAAGAGGGAAGGAAGTGGTTGCTCAGGGAGTTTAGTTTTTGTTTGTTTTTGCAGACGGTGATAGGGACAGTTGATTAAAATATTAAGTGAATACTAAAATAAATAAAAAATAATTAAAAATAGTTTGATTGATAGGTGACTGAGACAGGGACTCTGATGTGACTTGTGAGTGAGGTAGACAGATCCTAGAAGAGCACAATCAAATATATTGTGTACTTTAATGTTAAATTGCAAACTAATTTAATAATATACAGCAAATGTACTGAGGACAATGGTAAGGGCAGTGCAGGGATGCATTAGAAAAGTGGTAGACTGCAGCCATGGTTGTCACAGTGTGCAATAAATTATGATTATCTTTCCACTCCTGAGGAGGCTGTTTGTCAGTTAAAAAAGTTCTATCATCACCAGTAATATAAATTAAGAGTACAACCAGTTACATTCTAGTATTGGTGGCATAAAGGAGAAAAGTGTAGCAGCTCAACTGTTGAGTCTGATAGTGAGACTAACAAGTACAGCAGCTGTCCTGAATTGTGAAAATCCCTCTAATGGGAAAAGTAAAATGAAGTAGTTTGAGACTTCAAAAAGCCTAGAGGAGTATAAAAGTAGTGGAGAAGAAGTTATGGACAGTGCTAACCATGACCTATTTACTGATGATGATGCTGATTTACAATTATTGTTTTGAGTAGTGGTGGGAGAAAGGTCTCATCTTTTCCCGTGAACATTTTTGGAATACTACGTTTGTCTGCTTTTTCGTGGGAAAATCCACTTTAAATAAATTGATTTAAAATATTTTTCGCTATTTTTTTCACTGCCTGCTGCCAGTGCTGCCCCTGCTGCTAGTGATGCACCTGTTGCCAGTACTGAACCTACTGCCAGTGTGTCTTGTATTTCTCAGGAGGGGGGAGGAGATGATGCTAAGTGTGACAGCAGGGGCCCCTAAGTAACACTTGCCATCCCCAAGCAGTCCTGCACTCGCACTCTGCCGGAGCAGTAACGGAGACGAGACCAATGGCACACTGCCGTAGCAGTAATGGAGACAGGCCACTTGCACTCTGCAGGCGCAGTAACGGAGACGAGACCAATGGCACACTGCCGTAGCAGTAATGGAGACAGGCCACTTGCACTCTGCAGGCACAGTAATGGAGACTAGGCCAATGGCACACTGCCGTAGCAGTAACGGAGGCAGAATGCCTGATGGATCAGAATGTCGCCAAGGCGACACAGAACAGGAACACCAACCAAGCTGGGTTGAATCATGGAGCAGGAACATCAGCAAAGCCAGGTCAATTCATGGAGCGGGAACGTCAGCCAAGCCAGGTCGGTACACAGGAGCAGGAACGTCAGCCAAGCCGGGTCGGTACACAGGAGCAGGCGCAGAAGAATAGTCAGGCAATCCGGGTCGCTACACAGGAGCAAGAGACAAGATGCAGAGTAGTCAGGCAGGCCAAGTCGGTACACTGGGAATCCCTGAGCAGAAACAAGCACTGGTACACGAACACCACGAAAGGGCACCGGAGGGGTGCTAGAGCACAGTATATAAAGGCCATACTGGGCGGGACAAATACAGAGTAGCCAATGGGAGCAAAGCACAGAATAAACTGACAACAAACAACAAGGGGAGCACGGGCTCAGTGATAATTAGACAGTTAAATCTAATCAATTATCAGAGGAGTAAAAGTGCTACTCTCTGTGTAATGGCTGGCTACCAGACGTTAGAGGAAGAAGAACGAGTTAATTTTGAGCCTGATAAGTTTAAACATACCTCCGTCAGGTATGAGCTGGATTTTTAATGTGATAGACTCAACCTATATGCGTATTGTTTAATTTGTGATTTTGAAATTGTAATACCCAATCATGAAGGTTTTTAAAGGGAAGTATGGCGTTACAATGTATCTATGATGAAGCACTCGTGCAGGTCATCCTCAGCAGCATCAGCATCACCTGACAATTCTTGCCCACTACCCTTATATTCCTCTAAGGTTTTAGATGTCTCAAACAATTTATTTTTACTTTTACTGTAACAAGGTTTGCTACTACTTTGAGGACAGGAGTTTTGGTGCTTGCTTGTCTCACTATCTGATGCAGCAAGTGGTTCAGCTGCTACACCTACCTCTATTATGCTATTGCCATCAACAACACTTGAATGCGACTTGATGTCATATTCAGTGTTCTTCTTATATGGTTCTTTATTTTTACTGGCACTAGTGGTGCTGGAGGGTTTGGTGGGACCTTGACAAACTGCATCCTCCATTGCTGCAGTTAGTTTTTGAACTACTGCTTTATTCTCTCATCCCTGCAATTTCGTGAAAACCATGCTGTTATCTGCTTTTTCGTGGGAAAATACGCTTTACAACTAGCGGTTAAAATTTTCACATTTTCACCATTTTTTCAATGGCTAGAAATTTTCCGCCTATTGATTAACGTTGTTTTCGCACTTCTGCTATAAAAATGTTACGTTTTTGCTGAAGGCAGACACAATAGAAGCAGCTACAGAGCGAGCTAGATGTGCTATGCTGTTCTCTTGTGATATTTTGCAAAAGTAAGGCAGGAGAGGCTCATAGTGACTCCTATCACTATGAGCAGGGTAAAAAATAATCAATGGAGGAGCAGGAAGGACCCTTTTGTGTCCACTGAGTCTGAGTAGGAGGAGGAAGGGACCACTACTGAACCAATGCTGTCCAGTTCCCCTAAATCACCCAAAGGAATCTTGGGGAATTTAATGGGAAGGGAGAGAGAAAAGGGAGTGGGAAGGAAGAAAAGGAAATGGGAAGGGAGGGAGAAAAGGGAATGGGAAAGGAAGGTGAAAAGGGTAGTACTAGTGAGAGCAGGACATGTCAGCTGCCTGTGCCTGCTGCAAGACGTGCTGCCCCTGCTGCCAGTGCCACCACTGCTGTACCTGCAGCCACTAGTGTTGTACCTGCTGCCAAATGTGCTGCCACTAGTGTTGTACCTGCTGCCAGTGCTGAACCTGCTGCCACCAATACTTTGCCTGCTGCTAGTGTTTCTTGTAGTACTCAGGGGGGGAAAGGAGAAAATGATGCCAAGTGTGACAGCAGGGGACCCTCTGTCACATTATGGAGGATGAGAGGGAGAAAGTGAGGGCACAAAAAACATCTAGACAATATATTGAAAAGGAAGGCAGCCAAGCATTTCAATCAGCAGAAGTAGCTACATCATCAACCAGAATATCCCATTTGGAACACAGGACAATTCCTGAGTCTCAGCAGGGGTGGCAAGATCCCAAAATTGGTGGCAGCCGTGGTGGTGGTGGTGGTGGCAGCACATCTCTTTGTGATTTGCTCCCTGAGTATGGGTTGGTAACTGAATCACAGGAATACTGTGCAGCTCCTAGAACTTGTCCCACTGCATGTGTGATGGTTTCTGCATATTTGCAGGATAGCTACATTCTAGACAGAAACAATAACCCCATGGACTTCTGGCAAACAAAGCAGTGTGCATGGCCAGCACTGACACATACTTCATTGGAGACCTGTAGTTGTCCTCCAGCAAGGGTTGAGTCTGAAAGGGTATTCAGTGCAGCTGTTTACATTGTGAATGATGGCAGGACACGGCTATCAAGCAGCAATATTGGGAGTCTAACATTCTTAAAAATGAACCAACATCTCATACCATCTCAGTATCAGGTAGCAGAAACCACACATGACAGGGAAAGCCAGGACAAATATATTAACAGCAGTACAATGAGGAGGTGGAAGAGGGATATGAAGTAGGGTTGCCACATCTATCCCACTTGTGACCACTGCTATGACCGAAAAGTAATGTGTGTCGATAATCTGAGAAGGATAGCAATTTGTGACAAATTTGACAATGGTAAAAACTATATACATACACACACATATCACACCATACCAGTCAGTCTTCCACCACCACCACTACAACACACATCTGCCACATTGAAGATTGTACTTTAATTTTGTTATTACTTGACATCATCTTCATTAATATGTGCCAGTGTCACTTAAGTAGGAAGTAAGTATTGTGGGCAAAGGACAAATTCACTCTACATGCTACATTTTTTAATGCATATGTTCCTGTAGGACTCATAACCTTGACTTTCAGCTATGTATTTCTAAACTACAGCCCTCAGAAGAAGTAAAATTGCAGTGGGAAATGTAGTACTCATAGGGAATATAGACAAAACATTTGTTAAACTAGGAGAAAAGGAGAAAAATTTTGCATTGGCTAAAAGGAGAAAACTTATTGAAAAATCAGCCAGTTTTTACGAAAAGTCATGTGGAAATTTTTCCCACTTTTCTCCTACTTCTAATCTTAATGTAGCAGAACAAGATCAGAGCCCTTTGCTTTGCACAGAGGCACCAGACAAGGCAATCCTCTGTCTACGGGGCTGTTTTTGATGGCCATTGAACCTCTTGTGGAACAAATTAGAATATCTTTGGATTTACTAGGGGAAGTAGTGAAGAAATATTAGCCCTATATGCAGCTGATATTCTCATATTTCTAGAAGATTTTTATAAATTTCTGACTACTATGCTACAGGAAGTTGAACTTTTCGGTGGAATCTCTGGACTTACCATCAACTGGTCCAAGTCATCTTTACTTTTGGTGGATCAACCCAGGATGGATGGGACATTGGCAGATACACTGATGCAATATAGGGACTCGTAAATATCTGGGTGTGGAGGTGGCTGCTTCTCCAGAGAGCCTTCTGAAAGATAACTTGGACCTTCTTATAAATGACTTTAGAGACAAGACTTTGGCATGGCTTAAGCTTCCAATTAACGTCCTAGGAAGTTTCAACTTAATTAAAATTATCTTTTTACCCAAGTTTTCAAAGTGCCCCAATATGATCCCAAAATATTATTTCAAACTCATTATTATTCATCATTTCTTGTGGTTTGGAGGTAGGGCTAGAATTAAGTTATTGTCTCTCAAATGACCGAAAGAGAAGGTAGGATATCCCTACCAGACTTTACAAATACTACTTGGTGGCTCAAGGACAGTTTGCTCTGGCTTACCTGTCACCTGACTCATTCCATTAATTTCCAAAATGTTATGAGATATCTATCCATGCAGGTTATACACAGCAAAATATTATGTTTTTGGACCCTTGAGTTAGTTAGGATCTGGCTCCGGCAACAAAAATGATTTGTAAAGTTTGGTCTCTACTTCAGAACATCTCAGGATACAGGGCAATTGACTTTGCATCATCTTCCCATCCCCTCCCCGAGTATTACAAGACTCGCTGGCAGCAGCTTCAGCACTGGTGGAAGCAGGTACAGCACTGCTGGCAGCAGGGGCAGCACGTCTGACACCATGTACAGCAGATCTTACAGCAGATGCAGCATGTCTGGCAGCAGACACAGCACATTTGGCAGCAGGTGCAGCACGTCTGGCAGCAGGCACAGTCAGATGACCTGTCCTGCTCTCACTACTACCCATTTCTTCCTCCCGTAACATTAATTTCCCAGAGAGCCCTAGGGGTGATTTAGAGGTACTGGCCATCATTACTTCCTCCTCAGACTCAAAAGGCACATAAGGGTCTTTCCAGTTCCTACTTTTATTACTTTTAAACTTTCTCATAGTGATAGCAGTCACTATGAACCTCTCCTTCCTTAGTTTTGCAAAAAGGTCACAACAGAACAGCACAACACGTCTACCTCGCTCTGTAGCTGCTTGCATTGTGGTTCACTTCCTCGAAAACATCACGTTTTTATAGAGAAAAGGAGAAAAACACATAAATCAATGGGCGGAAACTTTAATGACTGTTTTTAAAGCAGATATTTCCTTGAAAAATTGGACAACAGCGTAGTTTACACAGATCTTTTTCCAGGAGTACGGTGGACCTTTCACCCACCCATACGGAAAACAAAGACCAAAACAATTGCTAGAAAGACAAAAGTAGCTTCAAAACAGATTACATTCCACATATTAGCAAAATCAGGCAGGAATTAGGGTAGAAGGAAAACCTGGAAATGACAATAATTTGAAGCTTTACAAATAGATGAATATTGCAAGCTCCACATGAAAGGTCTGCAGACAGCCCCATAGACACAGTGCAGCCCTTACATACTGAAACTTTACTGTGTTCTTGTGGGGGTGGATATATAGTTGCAGCTTTCTGAACTTGGGTATGTTCATATGAGGTGACAGTCACTAGTGTGAATGACACCATTGTCCAGGCAACATTATTGGGGAAAGAAAACAAAACAACTTACAGCACTGGAAACCTAAAAAGAGAACCCGTGTGCACAAAATATGAGCTGAAGCAAAGAATGAGATGACCCTCCACAATCCTAAAATTAAAACAAAACAGAAAACCATCCAGTGCTACTTCCCATTAATCACTTAAATGTGAACCCTGTGGATAGCATGCATTTTACCCACTTATAAACTCACTTATTTTAAGATGAGCTTTTGTTATTGTATAGTCTGGCAAAAATGTGTTAAAACTTGCCTGCCACCTGTGTCACTTATGTGGAAGGCAACATTGGCCAGCATATAATCTTTCACAACAGGAGACAAAGCCAGTGTAGCATAGCTGTGTTGGTGACACCCCTTTGAAAGGCACCTTCAGTAAAGCAGTGATATAACTAATACACAATAAATGTGCAATCCCTTGAAACAGATGCAGTATTTTAGAGGATATGAAAAGACAATGTGTCAAGTGCAGAAAGTTTTAAAAGTACTAATTCTGAAGCAAACCAACTGCACCATAGATGAATTAAAAATATTCAGGGAATTTTCATCAATTTAATGGCAGCTTTTAAGTCCTTGCTATAGGATCTGCCAGTGCGTTGAGAGCCAATGCTAGGAGCCTTCTATCCATTTTCCTCAGTGGGAATTTTTCCAGTACTAATTTACACAGCAGAACTAACAGTAGGAATGCCAGCTGATTACAGACTGACAGGTACATTTAAAAGCAAGAACTGGTTCCGAAATGCATTATGCATTGTACCTTTTAAAGTTATGATAGTGGTTGAAAACAAAATGTGTTAACTCATTCCATTCAACGTCAGGCACACTCTGAAGCACTGAGCCCCTACTGGTCGACTGACCAAGTCAGTGCATTCACCATGAAAGGGGCTGACATGAGTTAAAGAATTGGGAGAGGCCAATAAAAACCCTTATATCATGCACATCCTTTAACCCTTTGAGTTCCAGAGAGATAGCTAATGAATTGCAGTGCAATGCATTGGATACCTTTCTGGCACTCAAAGGGTTAATAATGTAGGATACAAAACATTTATTTTTGGTCATTACTATAACTTTTCTATTAACTAGGGGTCATCCCAGTCATATTCCTCCACTTTTAATTTGTTTTGGGTACTGACCAGTGCTATCTGCTATTTTTAAACTTATTTTACCAACATTGACATTTAAATAATATAGAACTGTGAAGTATCTTGAACTGAAAAAAAAATTCAGTAATTGTTTAGCAAACAAGTAATAAGTGTAAAAGCACCAGTAATATGAGACTTTTTTTTAAATCCTGCTATAAAAATCATGAAGAAAGGAGGTGGCACTAATTGCTATAAATCATTGTACTCAGTGTAGTTAGCATGTCATTGCCAAATAATGACCATAGAAGCATTGCCAAACCATCAAATTTTATTGCCTTATAATTAGAGCCTTACACTGCAGACAGAGCAATAGGTTTTATGATAATGTCTCTATTATTTTTTTATAATATCCAATATGTCAACCTTCAGTTTTTCCCATTCACTTACATTAGTACTTAATTTAAGATGAGAAGTGCTCCTATTTGTCATTTTTTCCTGCTTAATAACCCCAGAGCTTTGCATTTAACACACAGTGAGGCTGATTTACTAAGAAGAACTATTCTAATTCTGGTAGAAATCAACTGCACAATTTGGGGCAAATAAAAATCCCTTAAATGCTTATTGATTTAAATTGGACTTTTAAATTCTTGAATGCTAAAGAGGTGTCCAATGCAAAGCACTGGAAACCTCTCTAGTATTTGAGTGGGTCAAATAAGTGTCAGAGGGGTGCATAAAGATTTGCAAAGTAATGCAATGCACACTCATTTGGCATCCAAAGGGTTAAATTAATCTGAATTTTTAACTATGGAGCAGTTGGTTTGCCCCAGAACTACTCCAGTTCCTCACCATATTTCAGCTTCATTTAATCTTCTATCCATCTTTCAT